>JAMKCH010026788.1:0-62060 GCA_023653785.1 Ophioderma brevispina
CAAAATATAGCCAATTTATACCATCTTGTATTTTTTCAGAAACTTCAAAATCGCCTTTTTTCCCAGAGACTACACAGGTAAGAGCATGCATGATAAAATTTAAAATTGTGTGCTTATCAGCATATAAAAGGTTATTTGATTTAAGTATTATTAATTATTAATTAATTACCTCCTAGGGTATATATCTAAGCACATCCAAGATTTTAATTACTTTATTTTTTAATTAGTTAAAAATCTAGTTTTTTTCACTCCATTAGTGCCCAAGGGGGGGGTTCCTAGGGACCCAACCTAATTATTATAAGAAGCCGTGGGCGGAATTTAAATTTTTTTGTATCAGGAAGAAGAGTATTCATAAATCATTTAAATTTAGATAGGACCCCTCATTTTCTTTTAATTAATGAAATAACAGCTTATCCGTGTGACGTAAGAGGGGATAAATTCAGGAGGGTGATTCTGATTTACCTTGGTTGGGTTGGGGGGGGTCAGGTGGGGTGGGGTACTGTCTGGGGTGGGTGTGAGATAAAAATTTAAGAAGAAACACACATTCTACACAAAAGAAAAAACAATGCTTTACTTGATTAGAACCTGACAGTACATTGGACAAGATCTAAGGACATATGTAGTATAGGGTGGAAGTGGATGAGAGAAGGGTGGAGATGTCAAGTTAACGGCATTGCTAGGACATTAAGAAATCATTTCTTACAAATTTGAGGGTTAAGTACAACTATGAGTAATCAAAGTAGGGAGTAAGTATGTGAGATATATAGGCCTACTTGCTACACAGATACATCTCGCTCTCTCTCCTTCTCATTTGAAATCCTTGGCTTAGGCAGAGGGTATATTTACACCGAGGGGATGATGAGTGATTTCTTGGAGTAAAACGAAAAACATTTTTGTAGCGAGAGGGGAAATGTGAAAATGCCACACACTTCTCGACAAAACCGTTCACCACTGGATATGCCTTCGCACATGGGGGGGGGGGCAAAAGGTGCCGAGGCATTTTATGAGGGGGAGATCTTTGGGGGTCCTTCTCTATAGACACTGTACAAAGGTCATTTCATTGGGGGCTGGCAGGGAAAGGACTATGAGCAGATGAGCTGGTGACCCCCCTATTTTGTATGAGTATTTGGGATTTCAGAACAAAGTTCCTATTTTGATTACTGAAGTAAATTTACAGGTCAAGCATATTTCCATGTAGTTATTAAAAAATTTCTCCAAAGGGTCGACACATTTAATAACATGTACTGTCTAAGGGACCATTTTTAATTTTAGTCACTTGTGCTTACCCAAACCAATTAATCATTAAAATTCGTAATAAGATGTTTGGGGATACATATCTATTATGTAGGGAGAATTCAATATGATCTGGAAAATCGGGACCATGATAGGGTCAACCACTGGAGCGTTTTGTAAGGAAACTTAAATTAAGCAGAGATAAAGATATTGTAAAGCAAAGCAAGTAATAACGGTATATTACGACCACATGCCATTGTTTATTTGGTCGGGTAGAAAAACTTACAAAAACAGTCTTTATGGTAGCAAAGTAAGACAAAAATACTTGTTTCGGGTGTATTTTTAGTCGGTGGAAAAAAAAAAATTACTGTTTAGGGGTGCATTTTGTGAAGTCCATGCAAGCATCTACCAAATTATAAAAGTGCCCCCCCCCCCCCCCCGGGGGAAAGGTTGTTGGTTGGGTCACTTCACATTTAATAAAGAAAAAAAGCTCAGTAATTCATTGGCCAAAAAAATAAAATAGTAACATGTAACTATAGGCTATGATATCAAACCTTGTCCCTCCACATCAAACATTCACAAAGGCGCCCAGGTTGATAATGATACGAGCAGGGCTTAAAGTTAAAAACAAATGGTCATTCATTAATAGAAGCACAATTCGAATCTATCCTGATGAAAAAATACGGATAAGTACTTCATGGCCAGGGACCAAGCCATGCATGTGCGTTTTACATGGCTACCTGCGTTGACTACAGTACAGTATGACAGTGACAGGAATATGTGTTTGACGAGTTACTTGTAAGAGAAACATAGAATATGCGATAAACCAAAGGCCATGGTCGTGACAATATAATAAATGGATAAGGCCACGACACAAAACAGGCCAATTGCATTTCACAAACAAACAGGCAAATCGTGTATTCGTTGACCAGGGATTAAACTCCTGCAGAGGCTATTAAGCATTAAGCACGACGGGATATCGGTTCATCTTCAAATACAACATGTGCAGATCCTTCTCCCTTCTCACGGCACGGCGGCCAACACGTCCGCTCAAGCACACAAATCCATCCGTCTTTTTGTGCACGATTGTTTCTACTATCTGAGTGGCTTTATTTCATCCATCTACATCAGAAATTAAGTAGTACGTATGCACTTTTCCCGACCTTTTTCGGAGATTTTCGGGGTACAGGAGACGCCATGATACGTTTAACACAGTGTTTTACACATCACCAACAGCTGTGAGGCTCGTCCTTTTTTAACCGCGGTTTTAGAGATCAACCGTTCACACACGTTACGATTATATTGTAATCGCGGAAGCACCGGAAAGTATTGTAACCGAGTTTTATATGTGATAGATGTTCACAAGACATTGTAATTAAATAATTTTCGAGACACGTGCACATTCAAGAGGTGAGAACACCCGCAGAACTGATTTTAATACTTTTTATAAAATTACATCTCGGCAAAATTTGTACTTCCCAGGGGTGCGTCCAACCTTTTTAATTAAACGATAGGGATGTTCGCCCCGTAGCCAGAAATCTAGCAACAACATCTGTTTCGGCAAATATCCCCTCCTATATAGGACCTGATAGTTTGCGAAACAGATTTCATAAGCACCACAAATAACACAATCAACTGTACTTCATGCAACACATTTGTTTAAATGAAAGGTATGTGACGAAGAAGGCAGCATTTGCACAAGTTAAAAACACAAATATTTAGTGAAATCATATGGGAACTGAAGTGTACAAATACTCAAAGAATAAAATGTGAAGTTAGCAACTTCACGTGCACTATTGAGCATGTCTTTATTTAGTTTGTCCTCAGAACTTGGTGCAATTCGTCCCCCAAACCATGTCGCCCCCATGCCAACTCGCTCCCACTGCAAACAAAGTCGCCCCCAACAAGCTCCCCCCATGCAATCGCCCCCCCAGCTGTAACCAAGTCGCCCCCAAACCAAGTCGCCCCCATGCCAAGGCGCCCCCAACACACACCAAATCGCCCCCACTATACACCAAGTCGCCCCCACCTCACACCAAGTCGCCCCCGGCCACGGCTCATGCACTACTACCTCACCCAAAGCCAACTCAAGATGTGTATTTGTATTCACATGTGGGTACGTTTTTCAAAGGAATAGGCGGTGATTTCCGCGGAACATATAACGTATATATTTAAAATTTGGTTGTCCTGCTGCATGCGGGATCCAGGGTAGTCATATAGTTGCCAGAGGAGTTTGAAAAGCAAAAGATACGGAAGTTAATTTGCAACGCCTATATACGAGCACATCGAGGGCGCATTCTTTAATCGTAATGACGTTTTCGTTAGGGGACCGCTCTATTTTAAATGATGCGAGTACACCCATATGAAACATTCGTCACGGTATAAGTTCCTTTTCTAATAGCAAATGGGGCCGGTGCAAATATTGGCGATGAATGGATGCATGTTTTTATTTTAAAAAAATCATGTTTTCCCGTGGATTTATTTCGTCACGCTAAACTTCATATGTAATATAAAGTATAAACACATAGAATTCTAAAACTGGTTGGTATTGGAATTTTCATGATATACTAGCCGGGCAATTGTTGTCATATAACTAATGTAACTGCACATCTAAAACTCGGATGTACGATCGATAGTCCTATAGAATCAAACTTGAATGCAACCCAATTGGCAAATCACTGAATAATGGAGTGTGATAACTTGTTGGAAAAATTAAATGATTGGTTATGTCATGTAATTATAATTTCCTGGTTATGCCGATTAAAACATTAATTCTGGTGCAATTTCTTTTAGGAATACTTTGATAAATTGGGTTTTACTTTACATAAAAACTGAAAATGGAATAATCATATGTTTGTTACAATGTTAATGTTGAAACTACCATTGGACCTAATCAAATTCCAACCCCTGTTTCTGTGACTTGAGCGTTTATGGGGTTGCGTAATTTTCCATTCCTATTTTTAGGTGGCATAATAGTTTTTTAGTATAATTGCATTGGAACTTAGATATCTTACTTATGAAAACAAAAGCAGGTGTCAAGATCTATTCAGACGGGGTTAACAAATGTGCTTTTCCCATAGCATGTTTTTATATGTTTGTTGTCAAGATTAAGATGACATGGCCATACAATATTCATTAATCGAGTTAGGTCTCTTACCTGTATTAAAGACAAAGATTTTCAGCAAATCATTTTGATAACTTGGAATATTTATCAAAAGCAAACCCTTGTATAAGTGTGGCGGTTTTAAAATTTACCTTCTGAAAAAATTGTACAAAAAGGGCGAAGGAGACTGACACCTTTGTTCTTATCTTCCTCAATTTATAAAGCACCTTTTAAATTTTGTTCATGGATATTTAATATTTACTAATAACAAACAAATAAACAATTGAGTCATCATTGCGCAGTGTTAATTGTAGCTATATGTCGCAAATTCTATCCGTCGGCGGCTCAGAAGAGTCTATTTTTCATTTTTTACCACCGTTGAATTGTATTTCTGTCACTTTTCAACAAGCCTCTTTTTTCATGGCCTCACAACACTCGGAATGCGTGTTGCTTTTTTTTCGTAGCTAACGGTCCACGGCATCTTCACCGGTGATAAAGAATTGGTAAAGTTTCAAGTGAATTAGAGTTTTTTTCGCAAAAGTCACTTCCTTCCCTACCGCCCCCCCCCCCGAAAAAAGAAGTCTGGCGCCCCATGATACATGAAAAAAATTATGGAGCGCGTTTTAGAAATAAAATTACTTTAGAATTCGTTTGCGGATACCTTCCCCCCCCCCCCCAACCCAAGCGGAAATATACCCATGTAACGTTTTTGTATTTCACTATTCCCTTCAACTGGAGTGGAACTCACTGGTAGAACCATTGTCCAGAAACTTGGCTCCGCATTCCTACGTAGGGACGAGCAGATTATCCCTCAATTGGACCATTAAAGATGCTGGACTACAAGGGTCCAGTAAATGTCAATCATTTATTGTTTGTATAATGGGGGGACTGTTGTTGGTATGCTGTCAATCAATAATTGATCTAGCGGGTCGGAGCTCAGCCTCGCAACTGCACTTCCCCATCAATCAGACAAGGGGGGGAGTTTTCAAAGTTTCCAAACATGGGTCCTGTTTTCAGTTTTTATAAAGTTTTTTGAAACGCGGCAATTATTAGGGCCTACTAACAGAACAGGTTACGCTTCCAAAAGAATTTGACTCGCAAAAGATTTAAAATTAAAATGAAGATTTTGTCTACTCAACACACGTATATGCCGGTTATGGAATTATGTTTCAGATGGTATTATCATAGGGCACTATATCCTATGCGTGTGTTGTTGTATTATGGCTATATGTATAGGAGTCTATTTTTTTTTGCAGTGGCGTAAAAGGCGGGGTGCAGGGGGGAGGTTGCCCCCCTGATGAATTTGGCCGTGGAAAAATTGCAAAACAATGCTAATCAGCCGTTTTTTTAGCCCTCTGACCGGTAAAAATTGGCCTTTTGACCCCCTGGAGGAAATTTCCCAACTGGGAATTTGCCCCCTCATGATCGGGTAGGCCTCGTTACGGCCACTGTATTTTTTTTTTTTGCATCTTATTTTAATTAAACATTTTATTTCATCATATATCATCAACACAAACTCATTTCTCTTTTTGGAAAAGTGGTAGTCTTGAAAAGCACTGGTTGGATGGTTCTTGGATGTTGGATTGACATCGATCATCGATTTTCGGCGGGCGCTTTTCGTTCAAAGATATATGTTAATAGACCAGTATAACCTCAATGTTTGTAAAACATGTTAGTAGGGCCTGGTATCTTGAAACGGGTCGGCCTGACTGTTTTACACCCTGGGCCATTGTATCTGTTAGCTTTAAATACTATGGGCCATAACGATTGGCGGCATGAATGCAGTCAACCAAAAAAGTGACGTTAGAATGTAACTGGTCACTTGGTTCTCCCTACCAGTTGTTTCCCCGAACCCGTAACGGAAGTGGTGTCCTATCGATCGGTTCCTGAACCTGGTGAGGCTCTTCAAGTAATGTACATTTTTGTAGTAGACTAAAGAGACTGAACATACTGAAAATAAACTCCATGTTTAAACCTATCATGCTTGAGGTGTCCGATACGCGATAATATCGGATCCTCCGCATGATAATTATAAAATTGGATGAGTTTGCGCCCAAGATTTTCTTGGTCTCGCTATGAGTTTTAAAATATTGGGCTCGACTTATGCGTCCTCGCCCAATATTTTTGCAACTCATTAGCTCGACAATAAATTTGGGGGCTGAATCAATCCAATTTTTGACAAAGTCGCCCCGCAAACTAAAACGGCTGATAAGCGCTTATACAGCGCTGTCACGAATTCACAATTGAAAGGAATGAAAGGAAGGATTGATTTGAACGTGAGTTTGTCCGAATAAGACCATCACAATCCATTGAACTTCAGGTTCAGTAAAGTCGTAGCCTCTTAGTCAGAGAGAACCGTTCATGTTTTGGCTGCCACATTGATTGACAGGTCATCTTACAACTTAAAATAATCAAACTACATTTATTTTGTCTACAACATAATCTTAAGTACTTCATGTTTATTTTATCACAGGTTTTGCTATTATAGGCCATCTTTTTAAAATTATTAGATTTTGGCTTCCATTTTTGAATTTGAGAGCCTATACTTAATGTTAAAAGTGCCATAACACTTGTTTCAATTTGCTCCTATATTATATCTAGTAACTCCATAGTTTGAAAATTAGGGTTAATAGATAATTATCATTATAGCGGTCGCCATCTTGGATTTCTCAAATGCCCCAAGTATCCCAGGTGGCACCCTGCAGATTCTTACTCTACACACCCCAATCTATCATTTTCAACAAAAAATGTGTATAGAACTCAACTTTATTACGGTCCGGAGAGAGCCTACTGGACACTACTCTCGACTATCTTTTTAAATTCCATTGGAAATGAATAAAAATCTCAAAAAAAAAAAACAAAATACCATACCATGCGACTTTTTAAAAAGAAAATGTTAATAGCAAAAACTATACATATAACTCGCTGCAACCCTGCAGGCGACTCAAGTCGTCTCAAAGATTAATATTTATCAATTTATTTTTTGATCAACAGTAAAATTAGTTTTTTCATGGATATTCAGAATCTCTTCATCTTCAAAATGCACTTGACAGGCATATCTTTGAATGGGTTTTTTTTTGTTAGATGGGGCTTTTTGAAGCCATCTTAAAAGCATGATTTAATACGTTTTATAACTATATACAGATTGTCCAGGGCGTGGAAGTGTATAAGTTATTGGAAAATTAGTAACAATTACTCATTTTAACACTGGTTGAATGTAATTGATTGTTGATATTTATTTCTTGATATTAAGTAAAAAACCAATGCAATTAAGTTAATTCAAAGTTATAACAAGAAGGAACATTTGTTCAAAAAAGAACACAAAAATCGCTAAATTTAGTATCTATTTCACTAAAAATTGTTTGATAGATATTCAAAACATCGTATTCTTTAATTCCGCATATTAGGTTTTTCCCAGTTAAATTTAAAAACCATTTTTCATTATATTCATATCTCGTTACGTTGTTTTTCTCTCCCGAGAAAAACGGAAACGTTCGTTTGGTTTAAAAAACAATTTTCGTCCTTTGGTCAATTATAGTAAACATTTGATCAATAAATTAACTTTATTCGCGCACATTTCAATCAAGATCAATTTAATTTCGTCGTGTCCATGTCCAATTATCTGAATGTACAAATCAATTTCGTCTTTGGTCTTTTTTCCATTTAGCTCAGTATTTTCGTCTTGTGTGTGTTTGCATATTCCATGGCAAAGATTTAGTCCTATACATATTAAAATTTATCTAATCTACCTATCATATATATCTTTCTTCTTTCACTCATTTTTCTTTTTCTTTCCTTAATTTTCTTCCTTTCTTTCAACCCTCACCTCTTTACTTTCTACTCTCATTTTTCTTGTCTTTACTTTCAAATCATTTTTTTTATAATGTCTTTATTTCGTTTGATTTGCTTAAATCTTTTTCTTTATTCCGTTGTTCTCGTTTTTTATATAAGTAAAAGTCCTGAATTATAACATATGTTGCTGATGTGTCAGACCTTAGCTTTTAGTCAGGGCTTATACATACAGCACACGAGATGAAAATATAACTGACCTAAAGTGAAAATAGACTTACCAAAGACGAAATTGCTTTGTACATTCAGATGATTAGGCATGAACAAGACGACTTAAGTTGATCTGGACGAAAAATGTGTGAAAATAAGTTCATTTTAATTGATAAATGTTGAATATATTGACCAAATACGCATTGTTTTTTAAAAACACATGCCCCTTTCCGTTTTCTTCGGACGCAAAACCACCTTAAAACGAGATGTGAAAAATAATGGAAATGTTTTAAAACTAACTGGGAAAACCTATTATTCTTTTGAAAGAAAATAATATTAAATTTTCTTATTGTCCTAGGTTTCTTCCTCTCCGTAAGGTAGCGTATTATTGTGGTAAAGTATTTAGTTTCATAAGCAGGTATCCCGAGTTTCGTTCCCAATTGGTAGTCCTATCTTTAATAAAATTTACTTCCATGATTAATGAAACATGCAGCTATTAAGATGAAAAATATAAGATTTAAAGTCACATATTACCTCATACCACGCCACCCTGAAACCTCAAAACTACATTCTTTTCTTTTCCCTCTTTCCCCCCCAAAATACAAACATTAGAGTTCCACAAGTTGATTAATAATTGGAGTAAAACTTGAGATTCTTTGTGTACGTACTAAATAAGCGCATAAAGAAGTGTTATTTGGTCAATGTAGAAAATATTATTAAGAGTTGCACTGATTCAAACTTTTGAGTATCTCAATAAATACAATTATTAGTGGTTAAAATTCAAATCTCCCCCGTTTATGGATACACGCGGGCCCGGGATCACAGCTTACACAGCTCAACTAAATCCTAAACAAAACACGTAAAACCATTACCAAGACTGCACAAAACGAACGAAAAGATTACTCATTGAAATTAACTAAAATTACTTGCAAACGGGTTACACTTAATTATGAGTAGATACATGAAATCACTATTATGAGTGTGGGTTTTTGCAACATACGAAATGAACTGATGATAATGAAACTGTCTTCTTTAAATACGAACTTGTAAATACAACCGTAAAATTCTGACCAGCCGACCCTTTAAGTGTGAACATTTTTAGGGGAGTTTTTTTTCAATCAAGTTTTCCTATTATTACTGAATGGTGTGGGTATTCATTATTTGGGGCAGCCGCTTTCTCCTTTCGTGTCATATTGCATGGCACACGTGGTTATATTTGCATGAAATTATTCTTAGCGTTTGAGAACGCACTGTCATTGTCGTTTGTTTTGTCTATTTTTGTCCTGTTTGTTGTTTTTGTCCTAATGGTGTTTGTGGATGTATTATGGTATTTGGTGGTGCAACGGTTATTCAGGAGCTTTGCTTTTTGTTGCAATCTCTCATCTCCTCCATCATGTTTTTATCCGTGTACATTTTGGTCTGCAGAATGGATGGAGGAAATCAATAAATTGAATGAATGAATGAATGAATTAACGTCAATGTTATTAGCAACGCTTTGTGCTATATATGTATTTTTTAGAAAACGATTTTGGACAAAACAGTCCTTAAGGTCGCAATATTTTATTCTTTAGAATGTTATGGTACGATATTTAGGTTTACCGATCGAGCCACTCTTATTTTTTTAAATTATTTGACACTGGCATGACATTTCCATGAACAAAATATCCAACACATTTTTAGTTCAATATTTTTTAAAAAGAAAGAAAAAGATGATTTCCCCTCGTAATTGCGAAATTGACCGGAACCTATTTGGCGAGCATGAAAAATTTTTCCAAAATCTATTTAAAAAATGGGGTGCACTTTCCTGTAAAGGATCCTCGTGTCTCTTAAAGATTCGAATTGTGGTTCTTAAAGAACTTATTACAATATCTCTTTTATGCTTTACAAGGGAAAATGGACGAGAAGGGTCAATTAGTATTTTGCTTTCATTTTTGAAAAATTATTTTGGCGGCATACAGATTTCCATAAAAACAAAAAATCCTTCGGTCGGGTCATATTATTTTAACTCTTTTGTAACACATCCTACCGGGGCAATTCCTACATATCTTCCGATATAAACTATTTGATGTTTTGAATCTTGCTACAAATTTCGATTTAAATGGTGACATTATTTTCTTAAAAAAAAATGATGTATAAAAAAAATAAAAAAAATCTCTGATTTTTGCACTGATCATGCTTTCTATCAATAATTTCTCCATCTGAAAATTAAGATGAAAATGGTTGTTCTTTGATACAGAAAATGTGAAATATCTAATTTCGTATTGGGAAAATACGAAATTCAGCTCCATGTTGTAGCCAAAATACAACGTAAGAAATGTTGAGTGTCATCTATATTAAGTACTTAAAGAAGATATCAAGTTTAGCGTCTTACATCCTTTGAAATATCTAATTGTGAGAAGGTTGGATTGCTGTCCATTTTTGCACACAATCTACAAAGTTCTGATTTTCTCTCCCTTTTCAGTTCAAGTCCATCAATACTTCTAATTAGTGTTTTGGTCCAACACACAATTCACAATGCAATACGAATATAAAAAGAAATTCACTACTACACTCACACAAGTACGTCGGTGTTTTCGTGTTGTCCCCGGTTTGTCATCTTGTGAACCGATTTGACAACGCATTTTTGTAAGCGACTACGATTGAAGACTATACTAAAGATGAGTCTCCATGATAACTGATCCGTTTATAATTGATGAATATTTTCCTTGGCAAGATAATACAAAAAACGTAAAATAAAATAAAATAAAATTACACTATATCGGGCCTATACAAATAATGAAAAGTTCATAGGCTGTGTCCGTAATAATCAAACTGGGAACAAACTAAAAAAAAAAAAAAAAAAAAAAAAAAAATAAAAAACAGATTATGAGACAACATAAATTTTTCAAGGGATACACCAATAGTCATCGTAGAATTTTTCGCATGTATCATAAGAGTCCAGATTCAAGAGGTTTTATTTCATACACATCCCCTACAACTAACCGTTGATACATCAAATGTAGCATTAGATATTATAATCAAAATAAGGGAAACCTAATTGAAGTTTAGGAGGTTGGGTTGAGTACAAACGTAAGGGAATGGTACTGCTTACTAATAATACAACTCTTTAGTTAGAAGAATGAAAAATAAAAATACCTATACAATAATAGCATAAATATGTATATCTATAGCAATGCAACATTGACAAAGCCAGTCAATTATACGAAACATACGTAAAAATATAATCAACTTTGAAAGTATTTGTTGTTTTGTTGTTTTATTTATTCTTTACCCCTGGGCTTCCTATTCAGAGGGAACAACAAAAAAGACTTAGTATTCCGCTGTTCTTACCTATGGCCCACAAAGCCAGAGAGTAATGAAATTGAAGGTTTGGAAGATGCATGGGGAAACCACTCGAGAAAGCTTTAATATGGTTCCACCCCTGAAACAAGGACACACAAACAGAGCGAACTATCAATATCATCCATGTAAAGTTTTCGAAATTAACCTTGAATACTGTTTGATAATCAAAACATGTAGGCTATCTCAACAGATTAAACCTTCGGTCCAAACGGGTGGAATTTCCGTTGAAATCCTTCAGTCCAAAGGGGTGGAATTTCCAATGTTTTCATTGTTGAAACAACGCTTTGTGAAAAGATCATGTTACTCTAAATGCTTTAAAGGTGCTGGTTCCGATTTATGTCTATGTCTATGTCTATAACTCTACTTTGATATGGAGCCTGGCACTTGCACATACTGCCCCATCCAGTACAGTGGGAAACAAACTTGGTGGTTTTGATTGTATAGAAGGCAAATAATGCCTATTACATACAAAGCCATATTTCAAAAATTCAATACTGTGCTAATATCGATGGTTACATAAATCGGCGTTTTTTTATTATATCTTGGGAAGTGAAATGGATTTAAGGGCTCAAATTTCAGGACGACAATTAAAAAAACACGGTCTTTCAACTTATATCAAAATCGATACTACTTCCGGGTAAAATCGGAACACGCACCTTTATATGAGTCTGCAGTCCTACCGTTCCTATACCCCCCCCCCCTCTCTCTCTCCTCTCTGAACATCTCGTGACCGACGGGATATAAGACTACTCTGGAAAACTATTCTAAAAGTCGAAGTCTCCGTGGCGAGAATCTGAGAATGCAAAAATGGCAGTTTCCATGGAAATTATTCAGAAATTGCAACGTGATGCATTACATGTCGATTATCCCATCAAAGATAATTAAATGAGTTCAAAACGCTTAGACAAACCAGTGGCAGTGGCCTGTAATATTTCCAGTTGTTAATTTGTCAGAGCTTTAACGCGAGCCTACCCGACATCAAGCTGTGTACAATTCGTATAATCTCTGCAAATAGAATGCCACACTTACAATTATCCGCACTTTTCATATTCCAAATATTACGATATTAAAGTTTTAGGCTGTGATGCGTTTTTGATTTTGTCTTTAAAAAGAAATATAATACTATACATTTCTAATATGGTAATTGAAAATTGACTTTACACTATAAGGGGCTTTTGTTAAAACGCTGTGATGGTCTTTCATCCTAAATAGGAAACAACTTACAAAAGTACATCTTTTGCAAGCGACCACATTGAATTGAAAGCACATAGTCCGATATGACCTCGTAAATTTCACTTAAGCCTAATTGTACTATAGAGATTTTTATTTTTGTATTGTCAATCCCTTTTTATCATTTTCATTTGTGTCTTTTTCCTGTTTGATGAAGAAACAAAATAAAATTTGATTTGATTAATTACGTGGGTCGGCCCGCAATTCCACAAGGATGCTAAAATACCAGAAAAGGTAAACTCTCCATAGAAGATTCCAAAAGTGGACGTAACAATGTCAGAACAAGAATACCTAAAGGAATAAGTGAAATTCAATATCATAAAATCGTAAGAAATACCCCCACCTCTTCCCAACTATGGTTTTCGCATTCATATTTATCGTATTCTACGGTCACGATGAAACACTCGAACTTGCCAGAATTTTTCGCTCTTCGTTTATAAAGGCATTTCGTTTAAAAAACATATAGGCCTATTAGCTTACTGAATCTTTGATCCCAATGCTCGCTCTCAACTGGGTAAGATGTATTTTGCCCAAAAGTTGTAATTTTGTTTTCGCAGTTTCCATGGAAAGAATGTATGTTTTTCCTACCTGTCGTTTGACTATGATTCGGCGTATTTTCCAACAAAGTGCCCTCCAAAATGACAGGGGCGGGTTGATCAGAGCTGCGCGTGGACCCTAACAATCCATGGATCTGAAAAGGTTATACATTGTTCTCTGCTGTTATAGGTCCGGATTCTACTGTGAATTCTGTTGTGAGGGTGAGCAATTGGTCAATCAGGGTCCTATTACTTGGTAATGCTGGTAATACAATATGTAATGAACAAGATTATACTTACGGATATAACATAGCCAGTAAGTCTGAAGTCTTCAATATTCATTCCTTTTCAAGATTCGTCATTTTAATATTTCCACAAATGATTGATAGGTAGGCCTAAATTGGGGATTCCTTTTTCTTCTATGTAATCCTGTCACCCTTCATTACTGTACATTCCAAATTGTTTTTAAGCAAGAATATTTTCAAAAGACCTTCTTATTCTTTTGTTTTAAAATTAATTTTGATGATGTAGGATACAGAAATTAAAGATACGCCACTCAATTTTATGTGAATGTAGCGCGTGCAGGTAATGCTGATTTCCAATCACATATTACTCCATATTTATTGTACTTTTTCAGTAGGAAATTTGAGCCACAATTCTTAACCTTCGTTAAATATTCTTAACTGTCAAAAAATAAGAGTTATTGTTGCTTCAAATAAATAATTTAATAATCTTAAGATTTGGACAAATAACAAATAAATTAAATTCAAGGTATTTGGAATTTTGGCATAACCTTAAATGAAATGTGTTTTGACAAAAATGGCGTGTAATTTTCGCGCTCATCAAAAATAATTGTTTTGGGGTCGTCATTTTCCTCTCATCAAAAATATTGTCCTGTTCCCTCATTAGGAAAACTCAATTATTATTTAGATTTTATTGTAAATATGTTGTGTTTTATCACCCTTCATATGTGTGTGAGTTTATTAAAACCGATCTTGCCCGAAAAAATCTTGAGTCCATGCACTTTATGAATTAGAAAAGCGGGTCTGTAAACCCGGTTGCGACAGTAATAAAATCGCGCACTCGTGTACAAAATACAGAAATCGCCGGAGGTTTAGCAGCGGACCTCTACACTTTAATTGTTTGCATATTATACACCGACATTGGGTTTTACATATATTAAATAAACCCAAAATCTAGTTTGAAGTTTTTTGAGGTGAACGCACATTGTCTAATTTTGATTTATACGAATTATAAAACGCATAAACTTTCGATATTGGAGTTTTAAAATATAATTTTATAAATAAAAATATTTAAACATACACAGACCCCCCGGAATCCGAGTTTTTGCAGTTGAAACAGACCCTCCCTCTGATTTTTAATTTTTGGGTTGCGTATTATTAAGCAGAAACTCTGACATTAGCGTGTTTTAATATAATAATTTTTTTTTAAATTATGGAGAACCCGATCGGAGTATTTGGTGGACACAACCCCTGATTTTGGAGTTTTTGCGTAATAGCAGCCATTCTTAATTAGAGTTTTTAAATAGAAAATAATCAATAAAAGTAGTGAATCCTGGTAAATAAACCATCTTCGATACAAGAACTGTTTCGTTGTAGGTGTTAAGTCCACTTAATCTCTTCAGTGAATTAGAACCAAGTATAAATCTAGCTGGCAAAGCCACAAACCAGCAGAAACCAGAAAAGTGTCCTTTAAGAGGCATTACATAAGGCATAGTGTCTATTGCAATTCATCACAATAACCAAAGAGCATTTGAACGTGATGGAGACGTATAAGAGAACAAACCATAATTCTAGGAACTGTTTCCACAAAAGATGCTTCCTCTGATTGTCTACAGCACTTCAAGTTCACTTCTGTTATAAAGTTGACATAAAAGGTACTTTCTTGACTCTTATTTCGGAGAGAAGCTTTTGTGAACACGTATTGTCCTATCTTCCCATCCTTTAGGGACCAGAATGCCCTGGGCTGAGGGGAGCCAGTTTTTTAAATAAAAAAAAATATTTCCAACTAAAAATACTAAAACCAATATGGAGAACCCCCCGAAATCGAGTTTTTGTGATGGGGACCCATACCCGCACTGAATTTTGGATTTTTTCGCATATTTATACGCCGAAACTCTAATAGTGAGTTTTGAAATTACAAATAAAAACTGTAAATATGGAGAACCCCGAAATCGTGAGTTTTGCGGCGGACACAGATCCTCGCTTTTGGAGTTTTTGCGTATTAAACGCAGCTCAGAAAACTCCGATTTTGAGTTTTTAAATATAATAAAACATTTAAACATATACCCAATCGAAGTGTTTTGCGGTGGGCGCAGACCCCCTCCATATTTTTGTAACGCATACCTCCACATATTCGATTATATGAGACAGAGTGTGTTTTTGTCACATGTGTGTTGGGGGGACTGTAGTGTGTGTGTGCTGTGTTGGTGTATAGTGGGGCGACTTGGTGTGTTGGGGGCGACTTGGCATGGGGGCGACTGTTTTGGGGCGACTTGGGTTACTGTGGGGGCGACTTGGCATGTGGGGCGACTGGCACGGGGGCGACTTGGTTTACTGTGGGGCGACTTGGTTACTGTGGGCGAGTTGGCTTGGGGGCGACTTGGTTTGGGGCGCGTTGACTTGTATCCTCATCCTTCCTCAGGTACCTTGACCTGGGGAATATGAGAGCTCTTTAGTAGCTGAAATTTGAAACCCGTCGGTCCATTAGGTGCCTTCAGTGATGGAAGAACCCCCTGGGTGATGTTAGTGTTCCTGGATATAACAGTGTTATACATGTAGGTTACCTCTTCACATCGTGTGATAAATATGGTCATTGTTTATAATGTAAATATGATTCGATTATTCGTTCAACTGTTTCTGTTCAGATGTTTTCTGAAGTCAGCCTGTTGGTCCACTCACAGCGACTTCAAAGGAGTATGTACTCCATTTCTGTAAAACCTATGCAACTGTGATAACTGTAAAAGTAATAAACATGAACTAAACTTCAAGTGAACACACGATTTCTGTAGCCTGTTAAAGGGAATTAGCATTGATTAAATGCAAGATAAGTCCAAAAATAAGTGAAATGCATTTTTTAAACTTATAATCAGGGATAAGTGTGTACCAATTCCCTATACCTGCTTTAATGTAGAAACAAAAAACCCCAAATTATGAAAAGTGAAGTATTGAGAATTAGTCATATACCGTCTCCCGTTAATAGACACACGATTGGCACTATCTCAATCTACACGAAACAGCTGATGTGGTTATACACCATACAGAATAAGCAAAGATCAATCGTGTTTGTGTTTGAGGTCAAACTCTCATCATGGTGCACAATATTACAATTAAAATCTGGGATATTCACCAGGGAAGCATTTTTCGCCTATAATAAGGCTATTGTTCATCACGTAGCAAATTAGAGTAGGGAACCCAATGTTCTCTCATAAACTAGTCTCTCATGTCTTTTCCAATGCTTTTGACACTCGCAAGTATGCAAGTAATGACATTTATCTGAAAAATATTTTTGTGATTTTGAAAATTCCTGGCATATGTTGCGTTTGTGGGGCATTTTGTTTCGGACCTTGTGTGTGTTTTTTGGCATAATTGTGTCGTTAGGCAAAGATTAGCGAATTTCTAGTTTGTCCTACAATGTAATGCATGCTGTGTGTAAAACTGAAAGCCATGCATTATCAATGAAGGCCTAGAGAGGGCATTGCATCTGCGCTTAGTGATAACACTTGGCAGTATAAAATTTCATGCTTCATCTAGGTAGATGTAGTTATGTTATTGCCAAGGGTAATTTGTTATTGTTTTCCCACCAATATTTTCCCCAGTGTCTAAAGTTCCATGTGTTTTGTACCATGTGTACTTACACTCATTCCCAGGTGCTTCTGAAGATAGTGCTTAGTATGCAAGTATCTTTCGAATGCAATGGTCACCACATGGTTCAAAGCGCCCACTATCATAATAGTAATTTGGAACTTTAACCTTGCACGGTGTTAACTTGAAAAAGCCCAAATACTCTCAATCTCAAATCAAGTCATAGTGGCTAGAACACACAGCCTACCTAAGAGAGCAGATGTAGCCCAGCCCACAATGATAGTTTTTGGTACATTCACCTCATAATCCCATGCATGATCCCGCATGTGATCCAACAAAAAATCCCATTTTTAATAAAATGGACTTTACACCCCATTCCTGCACACAAACACCTAGTACTTTAAAAAAAATTGATAATGAAAGGTTTTGTGATCCTTAAACTTCTTTACACTGCCATATATTACTGACCTATGTTTAGTACAGAACAGTATAGGCACATTGCTTATGTTATTATGGGATTAGGTTCAAAACACCTCCGCTACTATGAAGCAAGGTTAAATGCAACCACTGTTTATTTCTTGGGAACTTGCATGTTACATCTAACCTTGTAGCTTGTCACATATTACTGAATGTGAAATTGTTTGGCTTTTTCATATTTTTTATGGGATAAAAGTGTTAAAACCAGTTTGGTATTATAAGGGGTAAAATTAGCCCAATTTGACGTGTCGATGGTTGAAATGGTTGTATATTAGTCGAGTTATATTGAAATTATTTTAGTAATTTTGTATTAGTTGCCATTCAATACTCTGTTATCAACACCACAAGTCATATGTTGACAGTGGACAAAACACACAGGGATGTCCTGGGTCAGGTAAATTACCACCACAGAGGGTGGACCATGGACCTCAGACATAATTTAGTCAGTGGTATTAGGACATTGACAATAAATGTTGTTGAAAGTGAAACTACACCATGACCATACAGGGACGTGCCACAGACATCGGTCCCATTTCAGCCTTCTGGTATATCAATGACCCATTTGTTCATGCCAAATTTGGTATAGCAAGGGGTCGTTTTTTCAAAAGTTCTGAAATTTGTTGGAAAAATTAGCCGCATTTCTCAATCGGAAACCAAAAATTTTCTAACAATTTGTTGGACAAAATTAGTCAAATTTCCTCAATCTGAAGCCAAAAATGTACAAATTTGCTTAAAATGTCAAATTTTGCCCAGTAAAATGGCAACTGTGGGGTTAAATTTGGCCCAAAATTTGATCTCTGGTATAGCTATGGGTCCCTTTTGTTGGCAAAAATGGTATAGATATGTCATACTTCAAGAGTCGTGGAGGCCACGTCCCTACCAAACCAAAGTTGAGAACCCCCCCGGGGTTATTAAGTGAAATGACCATGCTTAATAAATCTTTGCTTCCAAAATATTATTAAAATAATTTGGTTTTAAATGAATGTCTTTCCATCAGAAAAATGACAATAGATATTGATAACAAAGTAAAACGTTAATAACATCTTCCGTATGATTTGGGTAAGCGCATTTGATCAGCCCACGGAAAAAATAGAAATCAAGGATGGATGTAGTACAAGTGTGTCTTGAAAGAATAACCTGGAATAACCTTTATACTCTCATCCTGACTCCCAGCCAATTCAAGTGCTGATTTATCATTGACACATGAATGAGTATTTAACAGTTTGCTGTATATAAGGCAGTGCTTGTATTTAATTTTCATGTGGGACATGAAATATGGAAACATTGAATAATTAGAATTAGGGATAATCATGGAGTCTTTGGGGTGGGGCATTTCTTTTTTCAAAAAGGAGACTTCCCCCATATTCACCCACACACCCAAAGGGAGCGCAAAATTTGCAAAAGGGGATCTTTTTACCAAAATTGTACCTTTTCTTTCACAAACATCTTCAAACAGTGCTTTGTTTTGCTAGCCCCACTCGCAAATTCTATTTTTGTGGCCCTTTGAGCCCAGGCTTTTTGTGTTGTCTGCAAAATTGCAGAAGGCAATAGGGTGTCTGTGTGTGTGTGTGTGTGGCTAGTCTTTGCTCAAAATGTTAATATTGCATGCTGTTTGAGTTCTGTAAGGCCTACCGATGATGTTAAACTTGGTGGAAAGGAGGGAGGCGGAGTGGGGTGACATTTTGGTTACCTCATGTGACATTTGGCCCCATTTCACAAACCACGATGGCAGACGACACAGGGACCGCAATGTATTATGGGCAGCTATTGTTTAATTTTAGAAGGGGCTTCACCCCAACTCTCCCCAGTACAGTTACTGGTTTTTACTGCATTTGAATAATCACCTTGAAATGACCTGCATATAAAGCACAAAAATTCTTGTACATATCCAGACATTTAGGACCATGTTTCAATATTCAGTGGCGGCACCAAAGGGGGCTGGGGGCAAAGAAAGACGAATAAGCTTTGCGGGTAAAAAATGCCAGATTTTGGGAAAAATCAATTGGCCAAATTTGTTAAATATATCAACATTTTTGATATTTTGCCCCCAGAATTCACTTATCCTAAAAAATTACTTTTCCTCCCGTTTCCCACACCCCCAAAAAGAGGTCTTGCACCGCAAATGATAAATCTGCTATATGCTAGGCATAAAAAGGGGCTTTAATGCTAGCATAGGGGACTGTACTACTTGGTGGAAATTATTATTACTGCTAAGGAGATCTACTGCAATGGAGTCAAAAGTTTTACTGCTAGTTTGATTTTTCTTTACTGCTTAGCATCACTAACTGCCTAGTGGAGTCAATTTTACTGCTAGTTGATTTTTCCTACCCCTGCCTAAAAATGTTGCTGAGCATCACTTACTGATAATGAGCTGCTTAAATACTGCTTAGAATAAGCAGTATTGGTAATTGCACTGCTTATGGGAGGCTATTAAGCTTAATTGTTCTACTGCGAAGAAGATTGCTAAGAAACTGCTTAATAAGGATCCACATTGGTAAGGGTTTCTGCACATGTCATTGCAATCAATAAGTTATGAAGTGTTCCCTATGGAAGGTTTTTTTAACAACAAAGGCTATCTAAAAGCATGTATAGTTTTGTCAAAATATTTCTGTGAAATAAGAAATTGTTGTGTATTGTATCTATATAAGTCTCTGCCTTTTTCAAAAGTAAAATGTCGTAATTGAAAATTTCTGAAGTGAAGTTTCATATTGTACATGGAATGATTTAAGTTTTTTTGGTAAATATTTAAAAATACAAAACCAAAAAACAACAAAATAATAAGAATACAAAAAATAAAAAAAATACATACACACACACAAAGGAGAAACCTAGGGTGGAGTTCCTTTCCGCATATTAGTTTTTGAAAGTATTTCTTAAAAGGTTATTCAACATTTTTGGGGAGGGCACTCTCAATATTTCACCCAAGACTGATTTTCGCATGACATCACAAAATAAAATTTAAAAAAAAATACGTAAACGAATCATAGGAAATGCTCTATCAAAACTTGAGCGATTTTTTGTTAATCTCTGGAGACAGAAAAATGAAATTAGTACAAATGCCTGTGAACTGAATTCTACAAAATATCCTGATAAAGAGTTACGATCACTGGAAATAGCAATTGTTGTCCTCTGAAACTGACCTGGGGTGAGGGGGTTATTGAGAAGCTGGAAATTTGCAAAGGGTCTTGGTAGAAGTCAATCAAGCTGGTTTGAAAAATTGGGCATTGGGTGTATATCAGTAATGGAAGCCCCAGGTGGGTGACCACAAAATATTTTGAAGAACATTGTTGGATATTCTGATTAGTGATAAAATTTTGTCATTTTTTGTATGAGTGCGAAAATTTGATTATTTACTTGGTTCACTGTGTATTTTTTCAGATAGGAGCTCAAGTCAGCCCTACTGTTTATTTGTCCACTGCAAGGTTCCAAAGGAGTTACTCAATCTCTGTAAAAAACTATGACAACTGAATGCGTAACTGTGAAAGTGATAAACTGAACCAAACTGCAAATGAACACCGATTTCTGCAGAATCTTAAGTGGACTCTTGTGAGCATTAAAACGCAATGAGAGGATACAGACATTTGGTGTAGGGATTGTGGAATATCTTTGCAATCATTGGAAGGATAGACAGCACAATGCAATACACAGAAAAGAAATATAAATTTCCAGGCAAAACAATATGTGCAGCAGGAAAGGTCACATCCATGAAATTTCTTCAAGTGAGAACTCAAGTGAACTTTGGCACATGATGCAAAAGGGCGATCTTACTGACACATTCCCACAGGAAGCTTTCAGTGCAAGTATGTCAGTAAAATGCTTGACATCAAAAGCTATCTATGTGGGAACATTCGTACTCACACAAAGGAGAAACCCTATCAGTGTGAGAATTGTCAGAATGCTTTGTGACTAAAGGGAGATCTTACTCGTCACATTCGTACTCACTCTTAAGGAGAAACCCTATCAGTGTGGGTATTGTCAGAACTGCTTTGCACGTAGACACAATCTTACTGAACACATTCGTACTCACACAAAGGAGAAACCCTATCAGTGTAAGTATTGTAAGAAATGCTTGCAAAGAAGGGAAATCTCAAACTTCACTTTCTTACTAACACAAAAGAGAAACCCTATCAGTGAGCATTGTCAGAAGTGTGTGTTGCACATAAGACAACATCTTAATGTACACATTCATACTCACACAAAGGAGAAAAAAACTCTACCATTGTGAGTATTGTCATAAATGCTTAGGACTAAAGGGAGCTCTTAAACGTCACATCCGTTACCAACAAACGGAGAAACCATTCAGTGTGGACTATTGTCAGAAATGTTTGCATAAAGGGAGATCTTTTAAACGTTCAACATTCGTACTAACACAAAGGAGAAAAAACCCTATCAGTGTGAGTCTTGTCAGACAATGCTTTGCACAGAAGGGGAAATCTAAAATCACTTCTACTCAACAAAAGGAAAACCCTTTCAGTGTGAGACATTGCCATAAGTTGTTTTCGCCCAAATAAGACAGTCTTAATGTACACCATTCATACTCACAACAAGGAGAAAAAAACCCTTCCAGTGTGAGTATTGTCAGAAATGCTTTATACCGAGTCCGCACTTAAAGTTCACATTCGTACTAATACAAAGGAGAACACCCTATCAGGTGAGTATGTCAGATGCTTTGGGAATAAAAGGGAAATCTCAAAACTTCAATTCGTACTCACACAAAGGAGAAAAACCTAGCAGTGTAAGTATTGTGGCTTTGCATAAAGGCAGAACTTAAACATCACATTTGTACTCACCAAAAAGAGAAAACCATCGTGTGTATGGTCAGAAATGCTTTGCAAAGAGGGAAATCTCAAACTTCACATTCTTACTCACCCAAAGGCGACTTACAGTTGGTGAGCATTGTCAGAAATGACTGTACACAAAAGGCACCTTTTAATTATCACATCATACTCACACAAACGGAGAAAACCCTACCATGCGAGTATTGTCAGAATGCTTTTCACATAAGGCCATTATCTTACTGATCCACAATTCGTCTCACACAAAGAGAGAAACCACATCAGTGTGATATTGTCAGAGTGCTGTGCACTAAAGGGAGACCTTAAACGTCACATTCGTACTCACCACAAAGGAGAAACCATCATCATATCAGTCGGACTGCGCAGCAGGCGATTGCAAGTTTCCTCCAAGTAACTTCTGTTTGGGCCAAGTTGGAGATAGCCTTTGGTTGCAACATGTTGTTTGTGTCCCCAAGAGCTTTTGGATGATGTAGGAGAGATACGATGTTCTCTGTCGGCGGGTTTCCTCTTGCCATGGGGCTTGGTGTGTAGAAAGCAATAACCTACTAGGACTCTCCTTGGCTCCTTAGAAATATGGACCAAGAAAAGTAAGCTGTCCCAGTCTTACTCGGTTTATAAGAGGCTCCGTACCTGTAGCAGCATAGATGTTGGCATTTGGGACACGATCAATGCGACTGGATGTTCAGCAGATTCTGTAGCAACATGTTGCGAAAGGATTGACCTTACGCTCCAAATTTTGTCAGAACCAAGTTTCGCCAGCCATACAAAAACTGTTTCACGCATTGTTGTGTGAAGAGGCCGTTTAGTTCATGTCGCTTGGTATACTTGAACTCCATATGCGCTCCAAATTCCAAAATGCTGCCCAGGGAAGGTTCCTTTTCGTTTCTGTAGGTCTTTAGAACTGGAAAGGCCATCATACAACCAAGAGATCTGAAGTCGGAGACATGGTTGATGCACTCGCCATAAACTTTAAGCAGTGGAAGTGGGTTGCCAGTTGGTAGTCATGTACTCTGTCTTTGGCACCACTGATGTAAGGCCCAATTCTTCAGCTGCAGTTGCTGTTCTTGTAACTGTGGCCTGAGCTCTAGGGATTGAAGACTCCAGATGGGCGATATCGTAGGAAAATCTAGGTCGTTTAAGACTTTGGCATGACACATCCTGGACTGACGTGATGTGTCATCAATCCGGAATCTGTATCTTTAGTGCTGTGCAGCAAGTAGTCTATCAGCACAATGAAAATAAAGGGAGCTAATACATCTCCCTCAGTACCCCTGTTGAAAAGAGGAAAGGCTCCGAGATATTCCTTCTAACCAACAGCACTTTGGAATTGCTGTAGAGAACGCCTATGGCTTTTACCAACCTGTCTGGGGATACCATAGTGCCGGGGAACCGGAGAACCATGACCTTCCTGGTGATCGAGTCAAAGGCTTTCTTAAGCGATGAAGGTGATGGTGGAGTGGGGTGATAACTCTGAACGCCGCCATGATTCTCCTTTGGATGTGAACCTGCTGTTCACAGCTTCTACCTGGGCGAAAACCAAGCTTGGTTGGATTTAGTATAGGAATCAACATGTCTCGTTATTCTTGTTAACAGGAATTTTGTTGTAACTTTTGCTGCCATGACATCAAGGTAATTCCTCTGTAATTATTAATGCAGCTGAGGTCTCCTTCTTAGCAAAGGAACAAGATGTTAGTGATCCACTGTTCGGGGGTGTAAGAGTGGTTGAACGCATTATAGGAAGTCACTGATCAGCAGGAGAATGTGTAGGTCAGATGTTGGTGGACCCCATTATCGTGGTGAGTAGAGACTAACAGATTGCCGCCACTATCAAGAAGGTTCTTTTTCACTTGATGGGCTGTACCATCCCTTTTTGATGTGGTGGAAGATCTTCTATCCTGACAAGAGATTTGTGAATAATTGTCCACGTTGTATTACATTCACCCTTCTCATATGCGACTTTCAAGTCATCCCAATATGTTTGTGAGTTTGGCAGTTCATTCAGAGTTATACGATTCATTCCGCCTTGCATTGAGATTCCGCCATTCATTCCTTGAATGGTTGGTTCTAATCAATGAGGAATTCTTCTTGCCTTTGTCTCGCTCCTGTCTCAGCCGTAGGTTTTCTCAGAACCAAGCTAGGCTTCCACAGGGCTGCATTTGCCAACCTCTGTTGGCTGCTGCCTCAACGGCTTCCTCAATTAGGTTGTACCGATCAGTGATTGACACAGATGAGTCCAATTCTTGAAGCATCTGAAACCTATTGGAAAGTTCGATTGCTGAAATTGGTGTTTTGAGGAAGGATTTTGTATCTTCTTCCAGTCAAACTTTGGTCTCTGCAGGGCTTTACCTTTAGAGTTCTAAGGCTGGCTTTGAGACGGATGCTGAGTATTGTGGTCAAGAATCAAGCTCACAGCTGTTTGTAGGCTCTGCAGTTACGGAGAGAATTCACCCTTTGTCCTTGACTATGTTGTGGTCCAGCTGGGATTTGGAACCGTTTGGGTGCATCCAGGTCCATAGACAGGGACTGCTGGTTGGGGGAATATTGCCTGAGCTGGCTTAGATGGTCTCTACAGAGTGAAGTGAAAACAAGCCTCCACCATTGGGGTTAAGTTTCCTCATGTAAAAGTGAGGACCAAAACTACTGGGTTAGAAAGGTGGCATCCTTGCCAATCTGGCATTGAAGTCCCCGATTAGTAGATGAATATCATGCCTCTTCGTATCAGGGTGTTCTTTGAGAGTGTCATAAAAGGTGTCATTGTCAAAATTGTGTCACTAGATGGACTCTGTTGGAGCATAGACAGTTGTTACTGGAGCCGTGGATTTACAATGGAAAGTAGCTGTTAGGATCCTATGGCTGACTGATTGTACATCAACAGGAAATCTGGGACATGCTGGTCATGGCCAACCGACCCCTCCATGTCTCTTGTCTGAGGCAAAGCTGTAAACGAGGTACAAGTTGTTGTCAATCTGACCATACTTCGCAAGTTTGGTGATGTTGTTGATTAGCGCGGTTGTTCCTGAATACAACAGTCAAGTCCTTACATCGTTGCAGCCTGTGAAAGTTGAGGTAAATTCCTGTTTGATGGCAAAGGGCGACGTTGTAACGTTGACACACAAAGAGAGGATGGTTGAAAGTAGCTTAGACGAGCATATCAGGGCCAGCAGTTTGTGTTGGTGTGCCGAGTTCCCACTGGTCCGTCATAGAGTCATCCTTGGACGCCTGTCCAGCTACCTTCGAAGTATTATTGAGTAATTTCTTGCGATTTTCGTAATCCAAATTGTTGCCAGACATATTTTATTCCAGTTCTGGCAAAACTTGCACGGGGGATTGGCCCTGGAAGTTTTAGTTCCGGAAATAACAGCAGCCAAGGTCTACTCATTAAATTGTTAGTTCGCCATGTCGTGAAAGCATGATGGCCGAAGAATTTCAATTTATTCATACGCCCTGTGCTGTCATGTTTTAAGCAGCAATATGTTGTTGTCCATTGACCGGTGGGATTTCTCCTCAATCGCCCTCTGCCGTTGGAACTAAATTGTGCTCATCCGCCAAGGTAATGGACCATACCTTAAATGGGAGGAGGAGATCGCATGTCATACAATTGCTGGAACTGAGGATGCTGAGCATAGCGCAGGATGACCAACCAGGAGTGAAAACCTTGGAATAAGCTAGCCCTACCAGAAAAACAGCACCTGATGGTATCGCACTGTTTTCCAGCAGTTTAAGGAACAAGTCAAGCCAGAACATAACTCACAAGATGCTCTGATACCGCAGGTATTAACCCTACAACACCCCAAAATTGAACATCCAACACCTAGACACAGCACCTTGGAGGCTGACAGCGGTCCTTCCCCGGCACGTCGCTGGCAGTACACGTCTACGGCCCTACGGTAGCAATCCTTGCAAAAGATTTTTTGAAAGCAAAAGACTGGCCAGACCCTGGAGAAACCATACCAGTGTGAATATTGCCAGAAATGCTTTGGACGAAAGACCAATCGTTATAGGCACATTCTTAGAATGCACATGGGAGAAAAACCTACCAGTGTGAGTATTGTCAGAAATGTTTTGTAAAGAAGAGAGACCTTGAATGTCACATTCGTACTCACATAAAGAAACCCTACCAGTGTGAGTATTGTCAGAAATACTTTGCACAGAAGTCATATCTTACTATACATATTATTCATACACAAAGGAGATACTCCACCAGTGTGATTATTGTCTGGAATACTTTGCACGAAAGGAAACTCTTCAACATCACATTCTTACAAATGAAAAACCCTATCAGTGTAAGTACTGTCAGGAAAGTTTGCACAAAGGGACAAACTTAAATGTCACACTCACACAAATGAGAAATCATCAGTGTGATTTTGTTGATTCTCAAAACACATCAGTGTAATTGTCTGAAATGCTTTGAACAAAAGGAAAACTCATAAATTCACATTCATTCTGACACAAAGGAGAAACCCTACCAGTATTAGTATTGTCACAAATGCTTTGGACTAAATGGAGATTTTGCACGAAAGGGAGATCTTAAAAGACACGTCTGTTTCCTATGAAATAGACTGTTATTCTACAAATGTACTAACACGTGCATTGTACAAAGAAGTCCTATTAGTTGCGCTTTGTCAGAAGTGCTTTAAATAAAAAAAAAATGCTGTTGGTTGCCCCCAAATTCCTCAAAGCCCCGAAAACCCCTAGAAAGAGCTTAAAAAAGGCAAAAAAAAAAATTATTTTACAAGCAGAGTGAGCCAAAAATTAGGGGTTTTATGTTTTTTGTTAAAAAAAAAAGTTAGAGGGGCATTTTGTGATGCACATCTTTGTCCCCCAACTAACCTTAAAATAGATTTTTAGATTATCTGGACCGCTAGCCTTAGTAATCTATGTGTACCTAATCTTACATGCAACTGTCGTATCTGTAAGAAATAAGCAATTTTGTATTTTCTGTCTGTAAACACAGAAATTACAGCACAGTGGCCTATGGGACTGTGGGAAACCAGTAATTACTCATAACACAAAACTACAGGATTGGAATCAACTAAACTTATCTCTATAATTTTATTGCAAGACAAAACGACATTGGAACAAATTTGCTATATACGGTACTTTCAAGGGATACTAACATACAATAACTTGTAAATTCATTTTGGAGAAAAATGGATTTTGGACATATTGACTGTAAGGTAATTAAAGTAGCCTTGATGATTTGAAGTGCAAAGCAGATGATTATTGTGTAATTTAGTTTGTTCATAATACATTTATTTCTTCCAGTTTGTTCCAGAGGAAACTGAAAGAAACCACTTTTTTTTTTCGGCTTATGATATTTCGCGCAACGAAACGAACAAACGAAACAGATTTTTAAGGTGGGAAGAGGGTAATTTTAGGGAAAAAAATAAAACACTGGGAAGATGCAAATGTGATTGCAACTGATGTCATGTTGACTCAAAAACTTAGTGAAAGTATTTCAGAAGAATGTAGTTACCCGAGTACTTATGAAATCTGTTTTGCAAAATATCAGGTCCTATATAGGAGGTGATATTTTGCAAAACAGATTTTTTGTACAATTTGAATTTAAATAACTGTAAGATTCTTCTGAAATACTTTCACTAAGTTTTTGAATCAACATGACATCAGTTGCAATCACATTTACATCTTCCCAGTGTTGTAATTGTTTTCCTAAAATTACCCCTCTTCCCACCTTAAAAATCTGTTTCGTTTTGTTTCATTCTGTTGCGCAAAATATCATAAGCCTTTTTTTTCTAGTTTCTTCCATTCTTCCGAGCAGAAATAGGTTTCTTAGAATAAATGTTAAAGTGCTTTGAGACTTAATTGTAGGAAGTACTATATACATTGATATTAAACTAGAGTGATTTTGGTTTAAATGACTGGATCCAGAAAATTAAATTAACACAGAGGCATATGGAGAACTGAACTGTACAAAAATACTCAAGAATAAAATGTTAGAAGTTAGAATTAAGTGACTATTTGAGCATGTTGTCCTCAGGTACATGTACCTGACCTGGGGAAAAAGGTGAGAGGTCATTTAGTTGCTGGAAATTTGAAACCAGTCTGTCATAAGGTACATATCAGTGATGGAAGAGCCCCCTGGGTGACGCATAGTGTTCTGAAGAACAGTGTTATACATGTAGGTACCTCATTCATCATTGTGATAAATATTGTCATTGTTATAATGGAAATATGATTCGATTACTTCGTTCACTGTTATTTTTTTTTTCTTCAGATGTGATCTCAAGTCAGCCCTGTTCTCCATGATAAACATGAACTAAACTGCAAGTGAACACAGATTTCTGTAGCATCTTAAGTGGACTCTTGCGAGCATTAAAAAAACGCAATGAGAGGATACAGATCATTTGTGTGTAGGTATTGTGGAATATATTTGCAATCATTGGATAGACTAAGACAGCACAATACATAGCATAGAAAAAATATTCAAAAAATTTCAAGGCAAACAACATGTGCAGCAAGAAAGGTCACATCAATACAAATTCTTCACAAGTGAGAAATCATATCGCAGTGATTTTGCCACAAGGGAGATCTTACTGGACACATTGTTCCCACAGAAATAGGTTTCTTTTGAAAGTTTCAGAACCCATGGAAAAATGCGATTTATCCTAATGACAGCAGAATAAATGTTAAAGCACTTTGAGACTTAAGTTTATGAAGCGCTATATAAATACTTGCATTTTACTATACAACATTATCTGGAAACAAATCATATTTTAGTTTGTACCATTACAATGGGAAAGAAGCTAGTCAAATATATTGCAGATTTGATGAGAAAAATACAAGGTTTCTTTTATACCAAAGTCTCAGGTTTGATGGTGTGAAAGGTAATGCACTCAAGTTCACATATAGTGGGCGATCCACCAGAATACAACCCCCTGCGGGTTCGGGGTTAAGAATTGGCCCGATGTGTTCCCCTGCATGTCGTAAGAGCCGACTAAAAGGGGCAACTCGTCTGTTATTTGAACAGACGGGTTGTATTTAAATTTAGGATTATGTAGTATTGTATAAGGATTTCTACTGTATTATTGTATTATTAAGATGTAATAGTGTTCTATTGTATTACTTGTATAAGTAGTTTAAAATCAGTTAACATGAAAACATACTATTTATCAATTACATTTGTATATATGTAAGACCACCTATTTAATCTGTAAAATATTAATGTTTCAATACTGTATTGATTTATCTTGTCTTGTAGTTGAAATTTTTTCTTGATACATGGATGGGTGATGAACTTTGTCATCAATGTATGATGTGTATACTGTAATTATAATTTGGAACAGTGTATCTTGTGAAGCTGTATTTCTCTATGTGTATTGTATTCAATTGGGTTATCTTATTTTATACATGGATGGGTGATGATCTAGTTCATCAGTGTATGATGTGTATCTATTTACAATTGTTGTAATTCAAATTTAATGTGACTACAGAGTGGTCCAAAAAAAAGTTTACACTTTTTTGTTTGCAAATTTCTCAAAGTGGATACACATATATGAAAATAGTTTGAGGGTATTTATTAACTACAATATCTTGTGGGAACCTGGTGAAAACGTCATTGAAAACAAAGCTGAAATGACAAAATGGCCACCATCTAGAGAAAAAAAAGCCAAAAACCACTTTGCGCACACGTATGTCTATGGCATCTGTTGGCAGTAACAAATTATATCCAAGATTGATACAAACATTGTACAACGCATCCCGTCATGGGACTTGGTATTTAATAATAACCACAAAGGCAAGAATTAAGGCATCTCAAATTATTTCAAGTTTCTCTTATCAAATTCAAAATAAAACGGCTGCAATATTTCTTCTTTACGATCTTGTCCGAAACCATGCAGATATTGAAAATATACAAACAGAGTCTTGATCAGTCTTTGACAAGAAAAACATGCATGTCTCTCAATTTAAAATTCCCCATATTGAAATCAACTTAATTATTATGTAAATGGACATTTCAAGTTTTACGGTTGAGATATTCTCTCATTCATTTTCAAACGGTAAACACTTCACACAAACTCGAAGGGTGGTCAGTAGTTTGTTACGTGACTAGGCCCACAGTTCACGCAATGGTAGTGATTACCGTGGGAGTTAATTTTCCCCATAGACTTACGTGTGTGCAAAGTCATCTTTGACCATTTCTCTTTACACAGCCGCCATTTTCTTATTTGAATTTTACCGACCTGTCTCAAATATCAAATATTTTTATATCGGGAAAAAATGCGTAGAAAACGATTAGCTATGTTTAAAAAAATCAAAATGTGTCCCACGTATCATTTTTATGCAAATTTATGCAAATTAGTATCGCCATTACAGAAAAATACACTTTTCGATATATCTCAATACTGTTGATAAATGAACAAATAAGATGACTGGACCTATGTTTTGAGGGTCAAAGATCAAGATGGAACCATTTTGAAAATTACCAGATATCCCCATGATGACATAATATGCAAATTAGGGTCGCCATTAGCTAAAAATCCATATTTGGGCATACTTTGGCCAATATTCCACATACCTGCCCATATAAGATGACGAGACCTATGTTTAGAGGGTCAAGGATAATTTAAAAGGTACTCACAAATTATGTTCATATGTCACTATGTTCACCTGCAAATTCTAAGAATATGCAAATTAGGGCCTTTAATGTTGTTAGTCTCGTTTTGGGGGTAATTGTTAGAAACTTTGTTGGCCAAGTAAATTTCGACTTGCACATCTATACATAATACTTGTAACATTTCTCTTAAATTCAAGGTATGGAATGATACAAGACTAAGGTAAGATACTTTTTTGTAATCATGCCGAAACGAAAACGTGAAGGACGGAACTCTACAGTCTCCAATGACTCTCTGCCAATATGCATATGTGATATTCACATTGCATCGTGGCAGTTTTACACCCTCGGTAAATTTAAAGGAACTGCAGGAGAAAATTGGAGCAGCTTCATATGGAGCGACATCTCTGCCAATCGTATAAATCCCAATATCCCTTGCTATCAGTGTGTGATCATATACCTCACCGTGATCAGCAAAAAGCTCGATCTTAAAGGCGTTATCCATAAAGCGCCCCCAAGTCTTCCTCTTGGAAGAGCAAAGGGAACAAAGTGAATCACGGGCCCAGAAAATGGGTCTGGTTCAACTTTATCATATCGATTGTCAAGATGTTGCTCTCCTTTGTAATATTCGGCAGCCTTTCCATGAGTCCATAGACCTTCCTTGGCCTCCAACATAGTCAACGACATGGAGCTGGCATTTGAAAAATTCGTACCTGCCGGTTATGGATGGTTACATGGTTATAGACGACTTAGAGATAAGCGCAAATTTTAAACGTCTATGAGCAAGACCTGTACAGTGCAGTGCCAGAGGGACAATAGAAATTACTCTGCAATACTGTCTGTCTCAGATATATGTTCCAAAGCAAGCATCTCACCATGATTTTGCACCGGTTTGGCCACTTTGACAGTTTATGATTTGGGTTTTGAGTTAGAAACAGCACTGCCCAAGGCCCTGGACAAAGAATCAACATAGGCCTCAACACGGACCTCAAATTATGACAGAAGACATCATCGTATTCCACTGGGAAAATGGATAACTTGAATAAATCTCTACTAATGTCCATGGCAGCAACATTGTCAGACTATTGTCAAGTGCTGCAGAGATCACAATACAGGAAGTGCAAATGGAGTCAGAAGACAAGAATGCTGCCGGGAGTAGATAAAGTTGCAAGGTCAGCTTAAGTTCTCTCACCATTTCACTTCACGCGCATTGGCCCAAAGTTTCCTGATGGCGGCTCATCACACCATTTTTTTAGAATGGCACGATATATATATACTACCATATAAAAGAATATTTTGTATGGGATCAGCAGCAAAGGCAAGATGCCCGTGCCTGCATGGATTAGGCACTCATCTCTGCAACTGGGACTCCCCACCCAGAAAATCATAACTCGAGGGTCTATGGACTCATTGAAAGCCTGCAGAATATTGCGATGAAGGAGAGCAACAGCTTGACACTTGTCCACGTTTCCGGGAGTGCTTGTGCAATAAGCTTCAGAAAACGTTATTGCCCCAAAATGCAACTGCATACTTTATTGTGGTAATCTACCTTTGGTGAAAGAGATATGGTTTTTCATTGGGTCCTTCTGTAGGGGTTTCAGCGTGTTCTCCAGAGCGCTGTGTTTCATTTTCATAATACGCACACACACCAACACCCCAGACAGACACAGACACACACACACACACATACTTAAAAGAGCACAGCACAAACACAGCCAGGGTAATGAGATAAACGTAAGATCTCACTGTTTTTGATATATTAGTCCCAGCCAATGTCTTACAAACTACCAATTCTTTCTAGTTGGCGCCTGAACTACATAGTCGTTCTATTTGCCTCATTGTTTTTATTCTAAATATCCATAGTACATGATGGATGCATGTTGGCAGAGAGTCATCTTCACGTTTTCTTTTTGGTTGATTACTACAGTGTCACTGTCCTAAAGTCTTACTTAGTCGTTACTCATTTCACCCATGTGAATTAAAGAGAAAAATGCTTGCATAGAACGGTTGCCAAATATTTGCAGGCCATTTGGGGAAATATCTAAGAACCCAAAAAACCCAAAAAACAAAAACAAAAAACAAAGACTAGGGCTTGTTGCTCATTTCAATTGGCATTTTAGGCTGAGTTTGAATATGCCCATTAAATTAATAATTTTGCAATGTTTTAAACCCAAAAATTAATGTGTGTGTCGACTGGAATATTGGCAAGATATGCCTCAATATTGCCTTTTTAGAGCCAACGGCGATAATCATGGGGACATCTAAGAGAAATATCAGTAGCTCCACAATGCATTGCTTCACTGGAAGTTTTTGTTACCGGGAGTCATGTGAATCTTTAGTGCTGAAACATTCTTAAAATGGCAAGATTGTGATCAGTACTGTCAATTTACCATTTTCATCTCTAACGATTCCACATCAGGAGCTGTACAATAACCTCCATTGGAAGCAGCATTGGTGGGCAAGCTACTGCGATCTTCTCTTGGACATCTGATAATTTTCAAAATGGTCCATCTTGATATTTGACCCTCGAACTTAGGTCCATCCGTCCATGGGCATCTCATTTGTTCATTTATACAATATTGGCCGAGATATATCGAAAATTGTTTTTTTTAATGGTTGGCAATACTAATTGCATAACTTGCTTGAAAAATGGATACTGGGACAACTTTTTGATCTCTTATTTTTACATAGGTAATCGTTTCTAACACATACATTTTTTCTGCTCAATAAAGATAAAACAAAATGAAACGTTTTGATTAGAAGTTTCATTTTCAGGGGGGTGCCACACAGTCTTTCCGCCCACTAGACTATTTAGAATAGACCCGTTGTACCCCCAAACGTGGCCGTAACTAACCAGCGCGGGGGCAAGGGGGGGCAGACTGAAAGGAGAAGAGATAAGGAAAGGGGAAGTAGAACACTAGTGGGTTTTTGTGTTGTGCTCCAGGTCGAAGTGGCTTCGCTTCCCCCCCCCCCCCCCCCCCCACCCCCCCCCCCGTTTTTCAGAAATTTCGAACCGTCTAGAAAAAAATATGGGTCTACCCGGCGAGCGAAGCGGCCGGAAAAAAAATGGGGAAACGTCGTGAGTCTTGCCCTCGGAGGCTCAGTCTGGTTACGCGCGCTGCCCCTACGTCGTAAGGTGGACTGATAATGGGCAAACCTCGTCTGTTATCTGACAGACGGGTTGTATTTTTAAAGGACCTCGCCGGATAAGGAAAGAATGATTCCTCTTATAGTTTTCATGAGAACAGAGACTTGAAATGTTTGCATAATAAGCGACATTTCCAGTTTACCTTTTGCTGGTTTTCAAAAAATCCCATTTTTACATATATTCCCCAAAAGTAGGTTTTATGTATATTTATAATACAGGCTTCAATGGACAATTAAAATTTCCATATTTGAAGCCTTTCCACCCCAAGAACCACAATGCCGCGTTGCAATGATGTGCGCTATATTATTTAGCAACATATACGTGAGTGGCGTTCTGGTTCTTGGGGTGGAAAGACATCATTTTTATCCCCCTGGCTTGAAAAGCAGAGGGGGATATTGCGAGGGTGCGTATGTCCGTATGTATGTATATATGTATGTGTGTTCCAGTTTGGTTAGGTTTTAGTTTTTCACGTCTCCTTCGAAAAGTTTAAGTCCGATTTAAACCAGACTTGGGGTGAAGGGTGCAATAGGGGTTCCTTTATATGTGGATGATGTCAAAGGTCATGGACCAAGGTCAAAGGTTATCTGAGGTCATGTTCCAGTTCCAGTTTGGTTAGGTTTTGGTTAGGTTTTCCGAAGTTTTTGAAGTCCGATTACAACCTAACTTGGGTCGAAGGTGCAATACGGGTTCCTTCATATGTTATTGAGGTCAAAGGTCACATACTAAGGTCGAAAGTCAATTGTGACAACTAACCACCTTGTGTATACTACCATTTTGCCAGGGGGATCGCGCAAGTTTACTTGCTGTATTTTTGCATTTTTGTTTTCGGGGGGGCCGGAACACTAAATGGAATTTGCCAAAAACAAACTTTTTACATACAAACCATACCTTATCACTATATGGTAAGGCATGCTACCAAGGGCTCTGTTCAGTAGCCTTGGATGAGCACATGTTAAAAACAGCTGGCCATGCACGTCCTGGGTATCATAAATCATACTGAAATACAGGAGATGTATTTGCTCAATACAATGGTGAATGAAAGCTATTGAACTGCCCCATGGGAAATGTAATTTTATTAGCTCATAGTGTAGTTAACTTGCTCATGGGCCATGTGTTGTATTCCAGAATCTGCTTGGTGTGAAGACGTTATATAATCCAAATCTTAGCAGCATAAGCTATATAGGTATTTGGGTATTGTTATAAAGGGCTGCCTCATGTAGCCTCTTTGTAGCTTATGAAGGACAAAAGGTCTATCTATAGGCATCACTTGCAAGCTCCATGACAAAGGGCAGCTATGCATCATCTTCCTGTTTCTTCATATAAGTAATCAATGGTCATTGAAATGGAGGCATGCTCTAAGCTTGCTTTTTCCAGGGTGCATGCCCCTGAAGTTTCTCAGACTTTTCTCATTTTTTCTTGATACAAGTGTATTTTGGGGATAAAAAACACCTTGCGTACATGATAAAGTAGTTGTCAAACACCAACTCAAAATTGATGGTGAAATATAACTATTATGATTATAGAGGGCCTCCTTCTCTCCTTATCCAGCGATGTCCTTTAGAATTTTGTATTTTAAGTTTCTAATACTAATAGTTTAAGGCGTTCTATTGTATGACTGTATTTAGATGTACTTAAAAGTGTTAAAATAATGATATTTTGTATTACTTGTATAAGTAGTTTAAAATCTGTATCAGTTAACATGAAACATGTTATCAATTATACATGTACTGAGAAAGTGGCGTGGTCTAGCGGGTAGCAAGCTTACCTCTGGAGCAAAGGGTCCTCGGATCAAATCTCAGTGGGACCACTTGCTGGATTTAATTTGGGAACTCAATTTGGGATTGAATTTGTATAACAGATATTGATTAAAACCTGAATACCACTTTCTCCATGGTTCATTTGAAAATGGGCAAATGAACCATGAAAGCTTGCACTACCCATCCGGTGTGTGTTTCGTGTAGTGTGTTTGAATGTTGCAATATGGCGCTGTTTAAGCTGCTGGCCAAACTGGATTTGAGAAAGTTCATTGAAGCGAAGGAATCCGGCATATGCAAGCAGGCACATGGATACAGTCCTCACGTTCATTAGATTGGAAATAGAGTGTCCATCGCACCCTATATGCAAGTCCACCATAGCCTTCAAAATGTCAGAGTTAATAGGCTCTTTCTTACTTATGGGCTTGGAAAGGGCTCTTTTGAGACCCTCAACAGTCGCCTTAACAGTATCAGATTTTGAGGGGTCATTACACCCAGCCAATCTATGAGCCCAGGATAACGCAGCGGATGCTTTGAGTATAGGGGCAGGAGAATTGGCTGAATGGCTGACATGAACGAGGTAAAGAGCCACATCAAAGGGATTAGCAGGCAAAACTGACATACCATATTTAGAAGCCCAAATTTTCCATTTATTAAATGCCCCAGAATAGAGAGTTACCGTAGGAGCCCTTGATCTGGAGATGACTGAAGGGAGCTCGGCTGCCAAACTTTCTAACTCCATATGGTTGGATTTTCTGTGATGTGCCCATATTCCACTGCTGAATATAACCTGGAAATAAAAGAGATGATTATATCAGCAAAAAATAGAACCAAGAATTGACTGCATACAATTATCTACCTGCTTGGCCTGCACATCTTACATTAATATGACCCGAAATCTAGCCTAACAGCTAAAATCTTACTTCTGCCGATATTCGCAATGAACTCCTGATTAGCACCTCTGCCTGGGATAAATAACCCAGGATAAACTGGAATCTCCCAAATATCGACCACCGCTCTTATAGGATTACAACCATCTGGGAAGAGCATAGGCCCCGTAAAGGAGCGAAACCAACGATGGGCAATTGTGTACCCACGACAACCATATTTTGCATAGGCAATTACACGTGGTATAGGGAGATAGGGGGACCACAGTTATTTGTTCCCCTCCCCCCACTAATGGTGAATGCATCTACAGCTTCACCAACCCAGGATTCCAATACCTGAATAAAAACGGCTGCAATTTGGCATTTAAAAGCTAGCGAAACGATCAACAAATGGGGCCCCCAAATATCGTCAAAAAATTGGAAAATACCTTAGAAAATGCCACCACATCATTCGATAAATTCTTACTGATCTTGACGCTTTCTCATTGGGGGCCTGACCTAGGAATCCATTCCATTTCCAATCGGATGTTATGAATCAAACATTTCTACAAATACTAAGAGCAAATATCTTGAAGCTCTTGCTTCATGCTACCCTGTACAGCAAGTTTTTCCACAGCCTGGTTATCCGTAACCATTTTGTCCTTCGGCTGGACAACTTATGAGAAAGATAGATTTTTGACCGACTAGGATAAGGCCCAAGCCAAAGCCTTCTCTAAGGTACCCTCCACAACAGTTCTGGTATCAGCCTTACTACGGGCTTCAGCAATAAGGTCTCTCACTCACTTCCCTGTAGAAAGAGAAACAAAACCCATCAAAAAAACAAAAGAACCTGCCGCCTGTGCTAGACCGAACGTGAAGTGAAAAGCCCCGGTACACCAACACCTATTATGCACCCTGGAATGCATAATACAATACACAGTGCAACCAAGCGTACCGTGAAGAAAATCAATATGTTCTAATTCACACCTGGTCGTTCAACCGAACATATTTACATTTCTTCCCCTCAACCCTATGCACTGCAACACCATAATAACCAACAAACACATACTCTGCGGTTCAGTCAAGTCTATGGGCACTTTGTGCCAGCCTAAACCGCAACCATGAAGGTTAAAGATGAGGGGAGAAGCAAAAACTCAGAACGAAAACAAACAGACAGAAAAGTTAGAAAACAAACAAGAACGCCAAAATATAGGCAATATAATATAAAACATTTAGCTGAATTTGCTGGAGTAAACTCGAATTGTCTCTGATTGCCCTCTCTCCTCCACTTGTCTTTGTGGCTTCTTACGCTTCTGCGTTGAAGCAAAGACGTTTTTTGTTGAGACTCCTCCAAATTCAGCTTTCGTTCGCTCAAGTTTAGCGTCAAACACCACCCCACCCCAAAATTCTTGCAAAAGGGTTCTTCAAAAAAATCTTCCTTCGTGTCTGGACGATCCTGTTGCTGGGCAGTCTCAACCGCTTTCATTTTAAGGGATAAACACTATTATTCCCCAATGAAAAGAACTATAAGTCCTGGAATAGTTTAATATTGTAAGTAGTAGAGAGGAGGACCAAATACAACCTGCCCTGTGCTAGAACCCAAGGGGGTGAAACCCATTAAAAAACCAGTCGTCCGTGCTGGGCGCTGACATTTTGAATATTGCAGCAATGCACACGGAATAATTATTAGTTGGGTGCTTGTATAACACACATAATGTCAATTCGCTACCAACAATCCGCAAAATAGCATTTGTTGGATTTTGGGTGCTATTGGTGGTTAAATTTGATGCCTACCCATGGCCAACAACCACGAATGAAATGACACTCAGTCGGCTTTGATTTACATAAACCGCCTCAATGAATACATCTTTTCACCTAAGCGCGCATTGCATTATGAGAAAAAAGAGTATCTGAGCACATATCCCAGGTGCACATTATTACACCTGGCCAACCTCTAACACATACATTAAGTTGTATCACTACCGATTAGTTTTAGGCAAAGGGCGGCACCCACAGTATGTGGAGAAGCGGAGGCAGCCATTGCTTTCTATTGTTGGTACTCTAATGTTTTCTTTGTGGTCGGCAAAACCATGCGGACGGTGTATTTTTCTAAAGATTACCGTAATCGTTTGCCTCTCTATCTATTAGAACCTCTTGGCTTAGACCGCGTGGAAATGAAAGCCCCTGTACAACCAACACCTATTATGCACACTGGAATGCATAATACCAAAGCATGCTTTGATAATACAATACACAGTGCAACCAAGGCGTACCGTGAAGAAATCAAATATGTTCTAATTCACACCATGGTCGTTCAAACGAAACATATTACTTACTCTTTCACTCACTAGCACTCACTCACTATAGACATCACATTTTTGAGTTAATTAAATAAAATTCCAAAATAAATGCTTTGGACAAAAGATATGACTTAAAGGTGCCCACTCAAAAAAATTTCAGAGAAGGGCCATCACCAGGGGTGTTTTGAATCAATACCATTAATGCACTTGATGTGCCTATACTGGTATACTAAACACATGTCAGTAAATAGGATATATAAAAAGTGGTTCTAAAAGTTCAAGAAAAAGAACCACCAAGGTTAGTTCATTGATCAAGCAAAAAAATTCCCCCAATTCCCCTCTTGTAGGCTCAAAATGAAAGTCAGATTTTTATGTGTGAAGAATAGGATTTTTGAGGGATCACTGACCTATTGAGGTGAAATTCCTAAAAACTGTTGCATTGGGGGATTGACCAATACCACCATCTGGGTCATCACAACCAATAGCATACTTCAAGAAATTTTATTGTCCCTGCCGAAACCGAGTTCGGAAAGGGGACTATAAAAGGCAGCGTCTTCGTCCGTTCGTCCTTTCGTCCGGCCGTCTGTGATAAAAATGTAACCCATGTTGTATTACGATTATCTGAGTTCCGTATTTACGTTTGGCAAACAATGATGTAACTTGTGGAAAGAAGCGGGCTAATGAGTTCTCGACCTGAATTCATTTTGGGCGTTTTAAAATAGCTAAAGTTAATTATTTCATGCATAATTTATGAAAATTTGCATGCAAGGCCTGTGTACACGTTCTCTGGAGTTTCCGGAAGGCGTTTTTAGAATGAGGTACCTTGGTGGAAGGAAGCGAGTTGATAAGTTCTCGACCGTGATTAGATTTGGGCCGTATTTTGGGGCAAATTGAGTAGCAAATGAGCAATTAATATGCAAAAATCAGCGTAATTGACTATATTGTGAAACTGTAATTGGATACTCAAAATTACTGTGCTGCATGAAAATGTAAAAAATTAAAAAAAAAAAAAAAATTCTTTGCAATTTGAAAGGAGTTGATATCTTGCAGCTTAGGTATGCAAAGAGCTAATTAAATATGCATAATGGACTGATCTCAGAACAGTACATCGGATAGGCAAAATCCTTCGCCTACATGAGACTACTATGCCATGTGGAGGGCGGTTCGGGTGTAGGGTTGTTGGTGTAGGGGTGGGGGGGGGCGGTGGGGGTGTTGGGGAGGGGGTGGGTTAGGTATTGAAGGGGTTGTTGAGAGGAGTGTGGCGGCTGTGTTTGGGCAGGGTTTTGGCGAGGGGGTTGTGTTGCAGTGTGTTGGGGAAGGGGTTTAGGGTTGTTGCATGGTGTTAGGGAGGGGGTTGTTGCAGGGTGCTGGGAAGGGTTGATTGAAAGTCGTGGGGGAGGGGCGTGCGGAGTGATGGGGGGGAAGGTGGGGAGGGGCGCAGGGGGGTGGGAGTGTGGGAAGGGGGGAGGGTGTGGGGAGGAGGGGGTAGGGTGGTGTTTGAGGGTGTTTTGTGTTGAAGCGGAAGTGAGTGTTGCGGGGTGGTGGGGAGCGTGGTATGGGGTTTTGGGGTGGGGTGGGGCTGTTGGGCAGATTGGGGTGTTGAGGGGGGTTGGGACGGTGGGGAGGTGGGGTGGGAGGGTGTTAAAGGAAGGGGGGGGGTGGGTGTGTGGCAAGAGTGTGGGGGATGGGTGTCGGTGGGGTGTTGGGGATGTTGGGGCGTGTTGGGGAGGGGGTGGGTGTTGCGGGGGAGTAGGGGGGCTGTGGTGGGGAGGGGGTGGGGTTGGGTGGGGTTTGCAGGGTGTTGGGGATGGGGGGTGGGGTTTGTGCGAGTTGTAAGCGGAGGCGGGGTGGGTTGTAGGCATTATCGCATGTTATTGATCACGACATTCGCCGGGGACATATTTTACGCATCGCGGTAAAGACGAGTTTCGCCTGTTTTAAATCTATATAGACCACTTTAGTCAGCAGCAATTGTGTGTGCTATTTACATAGCCCTAGAGTTGTTACAAAATATGCGATAACCGCAAAACAGAACTATATTGTAGCTTGTCTAGCATTACAATTAGGAAAGAAGAAGCGACAGTTCTGCAGGAGAATTTGTAGCCAGCGGACACAGCGTACATGCTTCATCTCATTACAGAGCTGTGCAAGTACGCCCATGGATTTCCGCATTGCTACATGCATACAGAGGGTGCCACACCGGGTTCAACACTGGCCACAATTTATTTTGGGCACGGTAGTCTAAATGCAGATGAGGTTTCTAAAAATTGATACCAAATCTCAGATTTGATTGTGTAAAAGCTGGGGTCGAAGCTGAGGGGAATGAATATGCCCTTAATAGAATGTTATTCATATTTTCTTATTCTATTCGTATTTCCTTATTCTTATGGCTTAACAATGTACATGGCTATTTCATAGGGTCAAATATTGTTGCTATGATGTAGCAAGAGGGTGTAGTTTGAGGTGGTTGTTGATTGGCAGTAACAGAAGTTGTTTTAGCTCGATCTGAAACATCTTGCTTTCTTGCATGCATGGACGGGTGGGATGATAATTCATCAGTGTATGTGTATTTCTTATAATGTTGACCTTAATTCGGCAGTATACCTCAGTATCTGTGCTTTTTTTACGGGTTCTATGCATGTGTCATTAGCCATTCAAATATGTTATCTTGCTTGAATAAATGGGGGGATGACTCATCAGTGTACCGTGTGTCCCAAAAAAAACGCAACACTTGGTGGCAGGCGCCATAAGTTTTAACAAAAGCTCCCGTGGCTACGTATTCTTGGTTTAAGGAAGATGGGACTGTTAGCTATATCCTGAAAAATTCATTCATAAAGGTAGAGGCAATATTTTTAAGATATGACCCGAACAATCAAGAACATGCAGGACCCATTTAACCAATTGAGGCGCTATTAACTACGATTTATACGGCACTGTACGTTTGCGCCCCAGAACCACCCAATATGAATCTCTAAGTCCAACCACCATTTTTCCCCCCTTTTTAAAAGATAGGTGCGTGCACAATATTAACATATGAATGTTTCCAGTGGTAGTAACAGCTAAAAAAAACAGGCATTTTAACCCACTAAAAGATCGAATTAGGAATGTTCATGATCAACAAACTCGTGTATTGTCAAATAAGAGCATGATTAGAGCTAATCATTCATCATCATTTGGTTACGGCACACAAAGAGTTATCTTAACCAAATATTTAAATCAGAATGAGATACTGATAGTGTTATTGAGTGTTGTGTTGAGAACATAGGTGTTTACTTCCATAAAGTTGAGAATGTAACATTATTTTTAGTAATAAGCAAGTTGCAGCCCAACGCATTTACCATTTATGTAATGTGGATTTTTATGACTTAATCATAGTTTATATCTTATTCAAAACATATTTTATCACCATAATTAATGTTTTAATTAATGTTTTTTATTATCAGTTAAATATAAGTATGTAAATGCAATCATTTTGAGCCCGAAGTAGAAGTTGTTTGCCAAGAAAGAGGGCAAGTAAGGTTGATTGCAATCACTATTGTATTTGCCATTCTTTTTCTTTATTGCCAGTCGTGTGGTTAACCAGCGCCTCATTTTTGTCAAGTGGTTAGGCGGGTGACTTGATTGTTGGGGTCATATCTTAAAAACTATGACTCTACCTTATGAAACTTTCAGGAATATTAGCAACAATCCCACCTTAAAACAAAGAATTAGTAGTCACGTGGCTTTTGTCAAAAACTTATGGCGCCCTGCTACAGAAGTGTGGCGTTTTTTTTTGGGACACACGGTTATGATGTTTGTTTTTAAAAATTTTTTTTTTAGACGACTGTATTGGTTATCTTGTTCTTTTAAAGGGATCTCAGGTTTGGTGTTCTGATGTTATTGTTGATTATTGTATTTGAGTTGAAATATTTGCTTGATACAGGAAGGGTGATGAACTTTGTCATCAGTGATGATGTGTATAATTAAATTATGAAGTGATCAGTATCTTGTGAAGCTGTGTTGTTTGTAGATGCATGTTTTCTATGAGTACGTGGAAATCAATGGTTATAGTTTAATACATGGTGGGTGATGATCTGGTTCATAGTGTATGATGGGTATCTATTTAAAATTGTTTGTATTGTTGAAGTGGTATATTGCATCTTTTTTATAATGTTAAGGTTAGGGGGGTTGTATAACCTAGAAGTGTGTTTTCGGCCACATGTCATTGCAATCAATAAGTGTATTAATGTTCAATATGTGAAATGTTTTTTAAAACAAAGGTATCTAAAAAAGCCTGTATAGTTTGTCAAAAATATTTCTTGAAAATAAGAAATCATGTTTTGTTAGTATCGATATAATGATCTTGGCTTTTTCAAAAGTAAAAAATGTCGTAATTGAACATTTCTGAGTGAAAGTTTTTCATATTGGCGACATGTATATGATTTTCAAGTTTTTTTTTTTTTTTTTTTTTGTAAATTGGTAATGCATCATAATGACAAAATGCAATCAACTATATGAAAATAAAATACTTAAAAAATACATACACACAAATACACACAACACAAAGGAGAAGAAAACCTTAGGGTGAGTTCCTTTCAGCCTATATGTTTTGAAAGTGTTTCTAAAGGTTATTCAGGGACCATTTTTGGAGGGCACTCTCAATATTTCACCAAAGACTGATTTTTTCGCATTGTACCACTCCCAAAATAAATTTAAAAAAATACCGTGTAAAAGAATAAGGCCAATGCTCTATCAAACACTTGAGCGATTTTTGTTAGTCTCTGGATACAGAACATGAAATTAGTACAAATGCCTGGGGACTGAATTATACAAAATATCCTGAATAAAGAGGTACGATCATGGAATATTAGCATATTTTGTCCTCTGGAACCGGACCTGTGAAGCTGGAAATTCAAAAACAGGTGTCATGGTACAAGTCGATCACGCTGGTTTGAAAATTGGTCATTGGGTGTATATCCGTGATGGAGGCCCCCAGGTGGGTGACACAAAATATTTTGTAAGAACTGTGTATATCATGATAGTGATAAATTTTGTCATTTGTATGATGGAAATTTGATTATTTACTTGGTTCACTTTGTTATTTTTTCAGATAGGAGCTCAAGTCACTCCCACTTCAAAGAGAGTTACTCCACTTCTGATTAAAACCTACTGCAACTTCGATAATGTGAAAGGTTCAAACTTGAACTAAACTGCAAATGAACACAGATTTCTGTAGGCATCTTAAGTGGACTCTTGTGAGCATTAAAATCGCAATGAGAGGATACAGACCATTTGAGTGGTAGTTATTGTGAAATATTTGCAATTCATTGATAGACTAAGACAGCAAAATTGCAATGCCACAGAAAGAAATATTTCAATTTACAAGGCAAGCAACATGTGCAGCAAGGACAAGTCGAAATGAATGCAAGGATTGTCACAAATGGCTGTGCACGAAGAAAATCTACAATGAACCACATTCTTACTCACACACAGGAGAAACCCTACCAGTGCGAGTATTGTCGGAAATGCTTGGACGAAAGACCATCGTATAAAGAGGCACATTCTAGTATGCACATTTAAGGAGGAAAAAGAAAACCTACCAGTGTGAGTTAATCGAAAAATGTTTTGTAAAAGAAGACAGATCTACTGTTAACATTTCGTCCTCACCACAAAAGGGAGAAAATCAAACCAGTGTGAGTATTGTCAGAAATGTGCTTTGCATGAAAGACATATCTTAGGCACACATTCGCACTCACAAAAAGGAGAAACACCTACCAGTGTTGGGAGTATTGTCAGAAATGGTTTGCAAAGCAAGAGATTAATCTTACTGAACACCCATCCATACTCACACAAAGGAGAAACCTACCAGTGTGAGTTTGTCGAAATGGTTTGCCACAGGAAGATGAAGAAGATACCTCTTACTGAACACATTCGCACTCACATTTAAAGGAGAAGAACCTTACCAGTGGGGAGTATTGTCAGAAAGGTTTTGGACGGAAAAGACACATCTTACGTGAAACCCCACCATTCGTTACTCACACAGGGAGAAAAACCCCTACCAGTTTGTGAGTATTGTCTAGAAAAGGTTTTGACCAAAGGGGAGATTCTTAAAGTCCACATTCGTACTCACACAAAGGAGAAAGAAGAAACCCTACCAGTGTGAGTATTGTCAGAAATGTTTTGCACAAAAGAGAGATCTTAATCGTCACATTCTATCACAAAAAAGGATGAGAAGAGACCCTACCAGTGTGAGTAATTGTCAGAAAATGAGAAATGGTTTGAAACTGGAAGGGAACATATCTTACTACACACATTCGCACTCACACAAAGGAGAGACCCTACCAGTGTGAGTATTGTCAGAAATGTTTTGGACGCGGAAGACACCATCTTACTGAACACATTCATACTCACAACAAAGAAACCCTACCATTGTGAGTGATTTCAGAAATGCTTTGCAATGAAGACAATCTCTTGAATGAAACATTAGTACTCACACAAAGGAGAGAAACCCCCTACCAGTGTGAGTATTGTCAGAAATGTTTTGCACGAAGAACAATCTAATGCACACATTCGTACTCAACACAAAGGAGAAGAACGAAAACCCTACCCGTGTGAGTATTGTCAGAAATGGTTTGCACAGGAGACTATCTTACTAAACACAATTCGCACTCACCACAAAGGAGAGACCTCTACCAGTTTGGAAGTATGTGGCAGAAATGTTTTGGACGGAAGACACATCTCACTGAACCCATTCGTACTCACACAAAGGGGAACCCCTACCGTGTGAGTAGTGTCAGAAATGTTTTGCACAAAAAAAAAAGGAGGCGAGAATATTAATCGTCACATTAGTATATTCACACAAAGGAGCAACCCTACCAGTGTGAGTTTTGTCAGAATGTTTTGCACCAAAGGGATATCTTAATCGTCACATTGCACTCACAAAAAGGAGAAACCTAGGGTCATTCCATGCCAATTAAACAAATCGAGTACCCCATCACCTCATGGATTTCTGTCTTTTTGGGGTACTGAAAGACATTCCATGAGAAAACTAAAATCCTGAACAATTTGAGCTCATGTACCTCTTTCGTTTTCAACTACAGCAATTTAAATATGAGGGGGTCACTAAAAAAACATGTTGTACGGGTGAATTCAATATTCAGAGGTCTATAGTAAAGTAACTTACGCCCCTCAGATCCTTCAAACATTGGCATTCTGATAACCTTTGCTGCAGATGCAAATATGTGAACAGGAAAAAATGCACCTTGCCCAATTTAACTAAAGGGGGGCAAAATGGCTCAAAACCACTTCGGACCAACTTTGGTGGCCCATAAATCAAAAATAAAAGTGAGATAACGTCCCAATTTGGTGAGATAGCTTAATTACTTAAATATACAATGTGTACAATTTATACTTATACGAGACTTTCGTTTGGAAGAGAACAGCTGTCGCAAAAAGTAAAAATTGCCAATTTGACCTGACTTGCCCCCCTTAAAAACCCAATTGTCAGACATTCATGCACCAAATTCTGCTTGAAATATGTTTGAGGGGTCCTTGCTTAATATTTGCAAAAAGTTCCATTGTGGGTTTGGTCTAAGTGTCTTCTATAGTATCTGGTCTTTCTTGTGCCACTTTTTTCAAAGTTCGCTGCGCAGCACACAGCGAGCAAAACTAAGGTAATTCACGTAGGTGATGGTAGTAGTTTAGTTATACCACTTCTGCATCAGCACACTATATTCCCCCAGAGGAATTACAACCCACAGGAAACGTTTCCACATTATGGATATCACATCCTCAGTGGATCACAAGAATGAGATATTTGCTATGGTCAACCTCAACGGTACACAAAGTGCAACGTACTCCAAACGCATTCTTTAAACGCATCGGCACACTGAGTGCATTGGACTGCACACAACAAACTAGCATCATAACAGCTTTGGTGGTGCATCAGTCCCTACCATTGGGATAGCTACTCTGTCAGTAAATGAACTCATGATCTACAAAATTTCACATTGTTGATAGACCGTGAAAGCAATCTTAGGTCTAGTCGGTTGCTTGAAGCTTGAATTGATCACCTTTGGACCTGATGTGTCTGAAGTTAGTATTAAATCTGCTAGATGCATTGGGTGGAAACCATTCAAAACAGTCGTTCCGTGCGGGCGCTGTACATTTTGAAATTGCACGGAAATTGATTTAGTTTGGGTGATGTGTTATACCACATAATGTCAATTCGATAAACAATCCGCCAAAATATCAGTGTTGGATGTTGGGTGGCTATTGGTGGGGTGGGCAAGTGACGATTTTTTTCAAAACGAGTGGATTCTTCAGGCCATTTTGTTGCTAAAACAACCGCGGAAGATTTTTCGCCTAAGAGAATTTGTAGGTTGGTTTTAACCAATGACTTTCTAGGTTTGTACATGAAGTCCATGGATTGGTGTGAAATTATTCACTTGAAATCTGACACAAAACAAACCATTGACATTTATTTACTAGCACATAAGCATAGTATATTGCTTCCCTACATATAAAAACCTGTTTCCAAAGTTAATCAAGTTCACGATTGCCTAAATAAAGAAAAATTGTTCGCACCTTGCAGCGGAGTAGAAAGTCGAGTCACTTTCATAAGCACTGCAATCATTTTAACCTAATGGCTGAATTATTCATAGCCACTAAGCACAACCTTTACTTACAAGAAGTTGCCTTCTACTGTCTTTTGTTAATAATAGTAGCATCACAGTTGGAAATGAAAAAAACACACTTGGCATGGCATTGGCATGGCATGGCTTGTTATGTAACTGTGTAAAGGCTGACTTACAAACAATTACAAATGCCCTTCATAGCACAATCGTACAAGTCTCTTGCACATAGGTCTGTTGTTAGTTAATAATAGCATCACTTTGGTATGAAAACACTCCAGTACAATGGAAGGTATTATTATCATTGTTTATAAAGGGCTTGCCCGTACAAAAACACTTGTATTTCAACAATCCAGTAACCCATAAGATTGGGTCATGTTGTTGGTTATTTGTGTATGCCTTGCCTCATGAAATGACTTTTGTAAAAATGTTTTCTATATAAATAACATAAATAAAAAATTTTTCTTTGAAAAAGTGTTTAGCTGCTATTATAATCACTTTTGAGGAATTTCCTAGTCAAAATCAAATTACTAAGATAGTCGGGTTTGTTTTTGGTTTTTTTCTGAAATAGGAAAATATCCTATTGGTTTCATGTACAAAATTTAAAAGTCATTTTTACCAAAAAAAAAAAAAAAAAAATAAAATACATATAATAAAAACCGACCTAAAAATTCATCTTAGGGGGCCAAAAAGCTTTCCTGATTTGTTTTAGCAACCAAATATCCTCCACTCGTTTTGAACGAAATTAGAAAAAAATATCCTTATATATAAATTGTGCCCAACCCTACTATTGGTGGTTAAATTTTTGTCCTACCCCCATGCCACACAACGAATGAAAGGACCCATCCGTCGTCTTGATTTCAATAAACCGCCTCAATGAATACAATCTTTTCCTCTTTTACTAAGCGCGCATGCATTATGATAAAAAGAGTATCTGAGCACAATGATCCAGTTGCACATTATTACACCTGGCCACCTCTAACACATTACGTAATATTGCTACACGACCGATTAGTGTATAGGCAAAGCGGCACCCAAGTATGTGGAAAGAAGCGGAGGCAGCCATTGCTTTCTATTGTTGGTAGCTCTTGTTTTTCTTTGTGGTCGGCAAAACTCGAGACGGTGTATTTTCGAAAGATTCGTTAACGTGTTGTCCTCTCTATCATATAAGAACTCCCCTCTTTGCTCGACCAGGCGTGAAGTGAAATGCCCCGGTACAAACCAACACCTATTATGCACCTGGAATGCATAATACCACAGCAAATGCTTTGATAATACCATACCAAGTGCAACCACGCGTACCGTGAAGATCAAATATGTTCTAATTCACACCTGGTCGTTCAATAGACGAACATTTTACATTACTCTTCACCCACTATCACTCACTCACTATAGTACATCACATTTTGGTGCATTATAAAATTCCAAATAAATGCTTTGGACAAAGATATGACTTAAAGGTGTCCACAACACAACCTTTCCCCATAGAGGGCCATCACCAGGGGTGTTTTGAATCAATACCATAATTCAACTGATGTGCGCTATACCATGTATACTAAACACATGTCCGTAAATAGGGATAAAATGTTCTAAAGTTCAGAACCCACGTATTTCATTATCAACAAAAATTCCCCAATCCCCCTCTTTGTCGGCCCTAAAATGAAATTCAATTTTTATTTGTTAGACATAGGATTTTTTAGGATCACATGACCTCATGAAGGTGACATTTCCTAAACTGTTGCATTGGGGGATTGACTCAATCCCCCTCTGGTCATCACCCAACACTAGCATCGTCAAAATTTTATTGTCCCTGCCGAACGAGTTCGGAACGGGACTATAAAATGAGCAGCGGTCCGCCGTTGACGTTTGTCCGTCTGTCCGTGCGTCCGTCTGTGATAAAATTTACCCAGTTGTATACGATTATCTTGGAGTTTTCGTAAGGGCACCAATGATGTAACTTAGTGAAAGAAGCGGGTTGATGATTTCTCGACCTGATTAGATTTTTGGGCGATAAAATATGCTATTAAGTTGCTAATTTTGCATATTTAATGAAATTTGCCTGCAAGGCCTGTGTACAATTTCTCTGGAGTTTCGGAAGGCGTATAATGATGATACCTTGGTGGAAGGAGCGAGCTGAAGAGTTCTCGACCTGATTAGAATTTGGGCGTAAAAAATGCAAAATTAAAAAAAAAAAAAAAATAAGTAATTAATATGCAAAATCAGCGGTAATTGCTATATTTTTGACACTGTCCATTGGATACTCAAATCCTGTGCTTCATTAAGCTATCATGGGTGGGCATGCATCTTCTTGCAATTTGAAAGTATGTGATATATGCAGCATACTGCTTAGGTATGCAAATGAGCTAATGAAATATGCATAATTGCTGTATCTCAGAACAGTACTTCGGATAGGCAAAATTCCTTCCTACATGAGACACTATGCCATGTGAGGGGGTAGGGTGTTGGTGAGGTGGTGGTGTTGGGAGGGGGGTTGATATTGCAGGGTGTTGAGAGGGGGTGGTGTGTGGCAGGGTTTTGGCGAGGGGGGTTGTGTTGCAGTGTGTTGGGGAGGTGGTAGGGTGTTGCATGGTGGTAGGGAGGGGTGTGCAGGGTGCGGTGAGGGGTTGAAGTGTGTTGGGAGGGGGTGGGAGTGTTGGGAAGGGGTGGGAGTGTTTGGAAGGGTGGGGTGTTTGCGGAGGTAGGTGTTGCGGGGTGTTTTGTGACTCGGAGTGGAGGGTGTTGGGAGCGTGTTATGGTCTTTGGGTGGGGGTGGGGTGGATTGCGGCAGATTGGGGTGTTGAGGGGGTTGGGGTGTTGACGGGTGTTAAAGGAGGGGTGGGGTGGGTGTTACTCAGAGTGTTGGTGAGGGGGTGGGAGTTGTGGGGTGTTGGGGGAGGGGTTGGTGTTGCTGGGTTTGTTAAGGGTGGGTGTTGGGGAGGGGGTGGGGTTTTGCCAGGGTGTTGGGGAGGGGCGGGGGGGTCTTGTGCCGAGTGGTAAGGGAGGGTATGGTGTGTGTAGTTGCATGTATCGCATGTTAGTGATCCAGACATTCGGCGGGGACCTATTTACGCATCGCGGTCATACGCGTTCGCTGTTACATCCGATATATTACCACTTTAATGTCAGCAGCAATTGGTGTGATATTACAAAGCCCATAGAGTATGTTCAAATATGCGATACCGCAACCGAACTTATTTTAGCTTGTAGCATTACAATAGGAAAGAAAGATACAGTTTCTGCAGGAGAATTGTAGCCAGAGGACACAGCGTACATGCTTGCATCTAATTTACAGAGATGTGAAGTTTACGCCCATGGATTCCGCATGCTTTACATGCGGGTGACATACAGCGGTTCCACACCGGGGTTCCACATGCCACCAAATTTATTTGTGGGCACGTAGTCATAATATTTGCCAGATGAGGTTCTAATGATACCAAATCTCAGTTTGATGGTTGGTAAAGCTGGGGGCGCGAAGCTGGGAATGAATCATGCCCCTTCAATAGCATGTATTCATATTTCTTATGCATATTCGTATTTCCTATTCTTATTGGCTTTAACAAATGTACCATGGCTATTTCATAGGGTTCAAATATGTGTATGCTATGATGTAGAAAGAGGGTGTAGTTTTGATGTGGTTGTTGATTGGCAGTAACAGAAGTTGTTTTAGCTCGATCTGAAATCTTGCTTTCTTGATGCATGGACGGGTGATGAACTAATTCATCAGTGTATGTGTATTTCTTATAATGTTGAACTAATTCGGCAGTATACCTCAAGTATCTGTGCTTTTACTGTGTTCTCTGCATGTGTCATTGCATTCAATATGTTTATCTTGCTTGATAAATGGATGGGTGATGAATTCATCAGTGTATGATGTGTATATAATACTGTATTGGTTATCTTGTTCTTTTTAAAAGGGATCTCATGTTTGCGTGTTCTGATGTGATTGTTGATTATTAGTATTTGTAGTTGAAATATTTGCTTGATACATGGATGGGTGATGAACTTTGTCATCAGTGTATGATGTGTATAATTATAATTATGAATTGATCAGTGTATCTTGTGAAGCTGTGTTTTTGTAGATGCATGTTTTCTATGAGTACTGTTGCAATCAATTGGTTTATATTGTTTAATACATGGATGGGTGATGATCTGGTTCATCAGTGTATGATGTGTATCTATTTAAAATTGTTGTAATTTGAATTGAAGTTGTAATATTGCATCTTTTTTTATAATGTTTAAAGGTTAGGGGTGTATAACCTAGAAGTGTGTTTTCTGCACATGTCATTGCAATCAATAAGTTTATTAATTGTTCAATATGTGAAATGTTTTTTAACAACAAAGGCTATCTAAAAAAGCCTGTATAGTTTGTCAAAATATTTCTTTGAAATAAGAAATCTGTTTTGTTATTGATCTATTATAATGTATCTTGGCTTTTTCAAAAGTAAAAATGTCGTAATTGAAAATTTCTGAAGTGAAGTTTTCATATTGGTACATGTATAATGATTTTAAAGGTTTTTTTTTTTGTAAAATTGGTAATGCATCATTTAATGACAAAATATGACAATTGTGTTGAGGTGTCAAAAATTCTAATACATACACACACATACACACACACACAAAGGAGAAACCTTAGGGTGAGTTCCTTTCCGCATATATGTTTTGAAAGTGTTTCTTAAAAGGTTATTCAGACATTTTTTGGAGGGCACTCTCAATATTTCACCAAAGACTGATTTTCGCATGTACACTCCCAAAATAAAATTTAAAAAAATACCGTAAACGAATAAGGCAATGCTCTATCAAAACTTGAGCGATTTTTTGTTAGTCTCTGGATACAGAAAATGAAATTAGTACAAATGCCTGGGAACTGAATTATACAAAATACTCCTGAATAAAGAGTTACGATCAATTGGAATATTAGCATATTGTTGTCCTCTGGAACCTGACCTGTGGTGAAGGGGTTATTGAGAAGCTGGAAATTCAAAACAGTGTGTCATTGGTACAAGTCGATCACGCTGGTTTGAAAAATTGGTCATTGGGTGTATATCAGTGATGGAGGCCCCCAGGTGGGTGACACAAAATATTTTGAAGAACATTGTTGTATATTCATGATAGTGATAAATTTTGTCATTTTTGTATGATGGAAATTTGATTATTTACTTGGTTCACTTTGTTATTTTTTCAGATAGGAGCTCAAGTCACTCACAACTTCAAAGGAGTACTCCACTTCTGTAAAACCTATGCAACTGCGATAACTGTGAAAGTGTTCAACTTGAACTAAACTGCAAGTGAACACAGATTTCTGTAGCATCTTAAGTGGACTCTTGTGAGCATTAAAAATCGCAATGAGAGGATACAGATCATTTGTGTGTAGGTATTGTGGAAGTATTTGCATCATTGGATAGACTACAGACAGCACAAAATAAGATTTTGTTTATTTTAAAAACATTAAATATTTCAATTTAAAAGGCAAAGCAACCTGATGAGCAAGAAAAAGTCGCTTCAATCACAAGGATCGTCACAAATCTTTTGCCACAGAAGAACCCCAAATCTCACCTGCAACACATTTTTACTCACACACAGGAGGGAAACCCTACCAGTGTGATATTGTCGAAAATGGTCTTGCAACTGAAAAGACATATCTTACTGCACACATTGGCACTCAAACAAAGGAGAAAACCCTACCAATGTGAGTATGGTCAGAAATGTTTGGAAGGAAGACATATCTTACTGCACACATTCGCACTCACAAAAAGGAGAAACCCTACCAGTGTGAGTATTGTCAGAAATGGTTTGCACAGAAGATACATCTTACTGAACACATCCATACTCACACAAAGGAGAAACCCTACCAGTGTGAGTATTGTCAGAAATGGTTTGCACAGAAGATACATCTTACTGAACACATTCGCACTCACATAAAGGAGAAACCTTACCAGTGTGAGTATTGTCAGAAATGTTTTGGACGGAAGACACATCTTACTGAACACATTCCTACTCACACAGAGGAGAAACCCTACCAGTGTGAGTATTGTCAGAAATGTTTTGCACAAAAGGGAGATCTTAATTGTCACATTCGTACTCACACAAAGGAGAAACCCTACCAGTGTGAGTATTGTCAGAAATGTTTTGCACAAAAGAGAGATCTTAATCGTCACATTCGTACTCACAAAAAGGAGAGACCCTACCAGTGTGAGTATTGTCAGAAATGGTTTGCACGGAAGACATATCTTACTGAACACAAGATTCGTACCAAACCTAAAGGAGAAACCATATCAGTGTGATATTGTCAGAAATGCCTTTGCACTGAAGACATATCTTACTGCACACCTTCGCCTCACACAAAGGAGAACCCTACCAATGTGAGTATTGTCAAAATGTTTTGGCACGGAAGACATATCTTACTGTCCACATTCGCACTCACACAAAGGAGAGACCCTTCCAGTGTGAGTAGTGGTCATAAAAAAAAAGCATGGTTTCACGGAATACGCAGCTTAGAACACATTCGTCTCACAACATAAAGGAGAAACTCTACCATTGTGAGTATTGTCAGAAAGGTTTTTGCACAAAAGGGAGATCTTAATCGTCACATTGTACTCAACACAAAGGAGAAACCCTACCAGTGATGAGTGGGAAATTTGTCAGAAATGGTTTGCACAAAGACCCATGTTCTATACTGCACACTTCTATTCACACAAATGGAGAAACCAGATACAGTGTGAGTATTGTCGTAAATGTTTTTCACAAATGATCTCTTACACGTCCCATTCGTACTCACACAAAGAAAACCCTACCTTGGTGGTCATGTCAGAAATGCTGCACAGAAAGGACTCTTACTAAACATATTCTTGCTCAGGAAAAAAAATCACTCTTAAGTTTCTGTCAAAAGTGATCTCTCAAACTTCACATCTGACTCAAACACGAAACCTCCGTTTGGCCATGGGATCCAAAGGAAAAACTGTTCGTTTTGGTTACACTTCGCAGAGTACACCATTTTCCCCACTATAAATAATAATAAATGTTTAATTACCATTTATTGGTTAGGCCAGGCCGTAGCCAGGGGTGCGGGGGGTGCGACGCACCCCCCCCCCCCCCAAAAAAATGACAAAGGTCCGCTTGATGATGGTGAAGGTCCGCTTGCAGTTGAAGGTCCGTGTTGTCAATTCAAAGTTTGTGTTAAGGGTGTTGTGCATTTTATATTAATGACTAAGCAGGCGTTAACCATCGTATTACGATGCGTTGTTACTTTACTGTTTTTCTCCAACGTTGGGACGATTATTTTTTTCTTCCCCCATCCCCCCCCCCCCCCCCCCCGCACCCCACGCATATTAAATCTGGCTACGGGCCTGGTTATGGCAATTGCAAAGGTTGCACATTTTCATGAAAATGGAATAAAATGCCATCTCAATTTTTCTGAGATCAGTGATCAAGGGAAATACACTATGCTAACATTGACTAACGCAAAATAATGGCATTATTGACCAGTAAATCACCTGGTATTCAGCGGACAAAACACGTCAGATTCCCTTTTCGTTTAGTGGAACTGCAGAGCCTTGTTACTGTCCGGCAGTGGGAATAGATGTCAGCGTATAGACTAATTATCCCCGCCCAGCTTAGGGTATAGACGTTTCAAATAGAAGTCTCAAGTTACGCAAATTGAGGGTATTGCAGTTAGCGCAGGACGAATCATGGCCAACTATTTTGTATAGTGGGTTCTATATGAAACTTCTACCCAGTTTGGATTGATTTGCTGGCCTCGTTTGACAATAAAAATTACTTTGAGGTTCTACTGTGAGTTCAATAATTTTGAATGTATATTTCATCATTTATTGAAAAAAAGAAACTAATATGAACAAAACTCCGGTGGATAATGTTGCTTGGTAATCTTTGACCTAACTTTTTGTGCAGAACCAAATCCATAACTATGGCGGGACCGCATTTCTATTCAATTTACCATCAGGTATTTAGAAAAATACAAAAGCAGGGGGTCTAGCGACCTCGCTAACAACACGGTAAATTGAAAAGAAATGTGGTTCGCTGCAAGTTATTGTAAGTTAAGTTTTGTTTCTGCACAAAGATGTAGGTCACAGTCTGCCACACTTTCTTTCATAATGTTTTTGTTCATCTTTGTTTCCTTTTCGGAACAATAAGGCGATATATATGGGCAAAGTTAATTGAACCACAGTAGAACCCTAAGATTTATTTATTCGTGAAAGAGTATGATTATCTTGTCGCTTTGCGCACCATGACCAAATACTCAATCTTAAGTGGTGATTAAGCACCTGAAATCCGTTTATCTGGAAGTACACACCATTGTTGTACCATACAGTTGAACAGTAAATTGTAGTACTTTTATCCTCTGCATACCGAGCGAGTTTACTGGATATACATGCTATTATTTGTTCGAGTCAATGCTGCATATGTATCTCTACTGGTCACTGATATTTAGGACAAGAAATTGTGATGACATTTTATTCATTTTCAATCAAATGTGGCAACTTTTGCCTTGACATCCCCGGAGAGGTATTTGAATGTATAATTCGACAATATTAACTGCGCAGAAATCTTACTTCGCGATATGCGTAACCAATTTCCTTATGCCACATCTTTCTCTTTAATCCCATTGAGTAGTATGAATATTGTCAAATGCTTGTCACAAGAGAACTCTTGGAACGTTCATATGCATACTCACCGTAGGGGAACTCGGTCCCAGCATTATCATTTTCAAAACTGCTTTTGCACAAAGTGTGGAATATTGTTGGAAATGCTTTGGTTAAAGGCCAATCATAAGAGACATTCCGTACTCGCACAAAGGAGAATCCCTCCCAGTGTGCCCCCCTGCGGGTTCGGGTTTCAGATAGGCCCGCTGTCCCCCCTTAATGTCGTAAATGGGGCCCCCTGCGGTTCGGGGTTAGATAGTCCCGCTTCCCCCTTACATGTCGTAAAAGGCGCACTATAAGGGGCAACTGTTTTTTGAACAGACAGTTAATATTTACATTTAGGTTTTTGTTCTAAGGTTGTATAGTTGTAATCATGTAATAGTGTTCTATTTGTATTGATGACTCGTATAAGTAGTTTAAATCTGTATCACTTAACATGAAAACAATACCATGTATCAATATAATTTGACATATGTAATACCACCTATTTAATCTGTAAATATTGCCTAATGTTTCAATACGGTATTGATGTATTTGTATTTGTAGTTGAATTTTTTCTTGATGAACGTTACTCAGTGTATGATTTTTTGGGGGGGGTATACCGTAATTATAGATTTGAAATTGATCCAGTGTATCGTGTGAACTTTGTTCTCTATGGGTATTGTATTCAATTGGGTTATCTATTTATACATGGATGGTGGATGATCTGGTTCATCGTGTATATGTGTAATATTTACAATTGTTTAAATTCAAATTGAATGTTTGACAAATGTACTGTGTGTATGTTTATAAAGGTTTTGATGTTTTTTAACCCTTGCGCTAGCACCGCCAGGGTTATAGCTATCACGCACGAGATGTAAAGTTCTTCTTGGATCAGCTGTGGATAGCTCCTTTCAAGTTCATTCATTTCACTAATTAGCAGTGACAGGTTACTACCAGTTTTCGCACTTTAGGCATTTGGACCTACTAACAGGCTGTCACACTCACTCTCCTCGGAAGAGGAATATTTATTAACCGATTTTCACCATATCTATATTTTAAAATTTCAAATAGGCCTTCTTCTATAACCATCAGTCCGTCCTGAGGTCCACAGTGACACAATTGATACCGTAGAAATTGTTGTACGAGTCAAGGCATGGATTCGCACAAACACAAAAACCACCGTCCTTGCTTTTGTTTGATTACCCCACACAGAACGGTGCAAACAGTGAGGTTTTTTCGCATTTAAAGTATAGTGGAATTCATGTTCAACTGGCAATCTATGAACTAACCGGGGTCTTCGCTTTCTCCAAACATCAGCTTCACGTGCACAGACTTTTTTACAGATAAGATGTCCCTTTATGATTTGGTCAACTTTAAAATGATGTGGGGGCTCCTGAATTTGTCAAGACCACTCATTATTTAAACGATTTTTTTCACTTTTCATCCTTGTTTTTCAACCCCAAAAATATCATTATAATTATAATAAGCCATCTGAGGTAGGAAGTAGACTTTTAGAAATATTTCTGCAATTTGTAAAATGAAACAACGGGTTTACTAGCCCCCAAAACGAAGTTGTTTCAAACGTTTTTCTACAAACTGGAGAGGTCAGCGCTGCCCATTGTTTTCATTGAAAAAGAAAATCCGCATGCAGCGTGGACCTGCTGTCCTCAGACATATCTAACTTAAATATTTATTAATTTTCATGTCGCATGATTCGTACTCAAGCTTAGTCATTTCCCCACATCAAGTTCCCCACATTCTATGTGAAATTTAAAGACTGCACAAAGTTCCTCTGGTTGAAGAGTAACCATACCAAGGACAAAATGAATTGATCAAATTGATCACATGCTTGCTAATTAGAAATTTGACAGTTAATAACTCTAGAAGAGAGCGCAAGACAGCCTTTCCAATCCAATTGTAGCTGGAATCACTTGGCCGTAAATTTCATGCTTCTAGATAATGATTTTAGGTTATAACTTCAATTAGCACTCTCCCAACTCACTTGGGTTGCCCTTGATATCTTCATCCCAGAGTAAACTTTATTAGTCATTGAACCCGGGACTCTTGACCGTACTTGGTTTCAACTTTTAGACCTTTCGACTAGCAGTAGTTATTTATATATTCAATCACTTTTTATCTATTAGGACTCTTAGTTGTGGGAGCTATTAGCTTAACAATACGCTTTAGAAGAAAAAGTATGTGGGGCATACCTTTCCTCAACAAACTTTTGTTATACATGTAGAAACATAATTTGTTTTTGAAACATAGAATATAACACATAGTGAGTATATATTTATCACAAAAACTATGATCAGGCCCTTGACTATTTAAATTATGTCGCTTATTTGATGTGGCAAATAAAATTTGCAAAGACAAGTGACGTAGCCTATTAATAGAGTTCATTGTCTTTTCACACTATATTTTATAGTCATATAATAAGAAACATAATTGGAGAAGTTGTATAAAACTGTGTGGAATGTTTTTTGTACACAATTTGTATGTCCTGGCATAAGTAGAGACTAATGTTTTACCATTTGAAAACAAAAGTCACATTCTTTTTGTGTTCCATTTTACAAACCTGATTTTTACCTGAACAGAAGCCAACGGCATTTGAAAGCTAAGACTGTGCCTTTGAAGGTGGATTAAGTATCATGTCACAAATTACATCTAGAGCTCATGGGGTTTTGTAAATGCCAAATTATCGTACGAAGCTTCCCAACAGGCCCTCGAACCAAAGTCAATTTCGAAGATATCGGCGATTGAATTTTTCTATATTATGAACTTGCATATCTCAAATTTGAAACAATGTGGAAAATGATGTTATTTGGACATGTTGACATTTTGGAAACGTTCTCATTTTGAGCATGCTTATGCTTTCCAATTCATATCCTTTGTTTTTTCCTTGTCAAATTTTAATTACAAAGTGATTGGTCTTTGTTGCAAAACTAAAAAACGTCCTCAGTTTCTATTTCAATGGAGACGAATGCACATTGAGTTGTTTGGCGTACTCAAAAAGAGTCGTCGAAATCGCATCAGGTGGTGGTATTCAACATGTTGACCATACTTTTGCCTGCCGAGGGCGCTATAAATGACTATGCTTTGTACGATTTCCTTAGGTGTAATTGTCTCTTACAGGCAAATAATGGGCCAGTAAAGATAGAAAAGGGGAATGATGAGGTTCTACAATTTTTATTTTGTATAGATTTTTTTTTTTTTTAATATTACGTTTTTTTTGTATAAATTATAATACATCAAGCTATAAATAACAGTTAAAGTTGATGGGAAACCTGTAATAGATGGATTTTACGGGGTGTTTTGTTGGAAAATTTGATGCCAGAATTTTCTTGTAAAATTTTGAGGATTTTTTTCCTGTAAACTTTAGTACTTAAAAGTACAATTGAAAATTCATAATAATGTACAATAATGTTGATTCTCTGAAAACAATTCGAACAAAGGCTCCAGTTGTAGTGTTTTATACGCCTGGTAAATTGCGGACTAAAATTTACAGTATTTGCCTGTATTTCCAAATTGTTAGCATCGGCCCACATGTGTTAAGTACACTAAGGACAGCCAAAGCGTAGGTCTAGCTGTTTGAAACCCTGGGTTTTGTGAATTATTGGATATATAACTTTCATAAACAATTAAGTGGAAAGACAAGTTGTGATTTATCGGTTTATTGCTTGAAGGTGTATATGATACTTTTTGCAGAGTAAACGGAATCAAAGATCTCTTAGTGTAGGCGAGAAGAAAGCTGTATCTACTATTCAAGTCATTTATATGTGTTTAAATTTACAGGCGTTCGGAGAAAATCCTTTAATTCTATGATCGGACACATTACAAACAGAATGAATACTGTTATCTTCAGTACAAAAAACTAAAAACAAATATTTAAATTAACATGGTATCTTTACTTACTGTTAGTTAAGTTTTAGTAGCTCCAAACTGTCACTGGAAATAAATAAAAGATTCATGTAGGCTACTACTTTCAAGTAACGAAAACCATAAGAAGAGGTATAATGAACAATTAGTGTCAAATGACGTCGTTTCTAAACCTAGTAAAAACACGACATCGGAGTGTATATCAGAAACAATTGAAATGAAATTGCTTATTCCATGGATATTATTTGATTTTTGTCATCAAACGATCATTGCGTAATACGTTTCACCTTTGGAGTCATAGGACTCTTAGAGTAGTTGCTATTATACTTTCTGTTGTTGAAAAATTTCTATGAGTAAAAAAACTAACCATTTTGAGGTTAAGCTAGCATTTTGCGCAGGAAAGCGTTTGATTTCAATTCAAATTGCCAAATTTCTGAAAGGAGGTATTTATTGAAAATGCAGAATGAGAATTTTCTCATGTTAAACATCGTCGTCGTTGATTGGAATTGAAGGGAAAAATTTCCTGTATCTACTCAATAAAATCGAGTTGCATTCAATTATTGAAATAATTCAATGAGTAATCTTTTAAGTTACCATTAATCATGTATGTTAATAGAGATGGCTGAAAAGTGAATGATAATTTGTCTACCATGAATCAAAATCACATTACTTTATTGCGCTCATTTAGTAAACACAGAGAAAATTATCAAGTTCAGTGAAATTATAATCAACTAAGATGCTGAAACTCAAAATAATATCGTCGGGTACGTGGGAAAATATAGGAAAGAATAAGAGGAGTAAAACGAAAAGATTGGTGATGGTTTGTACTATGTTGTAAATTTCCTTATTGATCTACCCCACGTTCTACCTAAGGGGGGGTGGTTTTAACCACCCTTCAGGTTTTCCCCGGCTTGCATAAAGCCCCATTTTTTGGTGCCAAATGTTAATGTAATGACAATTCCGTCCCTTTTCATCCAAAACCAAACATCACCGGGGTGGGGCTATAGGAACGATTAAAGGTGATCCCAAAGTATGAGAGGGTGTTGGTGTGTGTGGGGGGTGGGCATGCATCCTTCGGGAAAGCAAGTACCAACATGCCCTAGCAGACACATGAAAATAACAGAAACTTGTTTTGTGTCATTTTAGATAAGCTATGGTCCTCCTCTTTCTATTGTTACCAAAATTGAGTACACATGCCTAGAGCATTACGTCATAAAGTTCGCATGTCAGCAAAAAAAACATTTCCATAGACACAATATTGTAGAAAGGGGGCAAATTAAATTCTTCGCCATAAAAGGTTAGGAATATCACATTGTCATGATGGGGAAATGACTATTTATATAATAGAGGCATTTTAGTTGCAGAAGAAGGGTTGGGTCGCTTTTTCCCGCTAAAATTGCGAAATATCAATTTCCACCCTATATTCAATTTTTGCAATTTCCTCAAACATATGATGGTCCATAGTGAGTCATAAGGGCTGTTTGGTATAAACTATTGGTACAAATGGAAAGAAGAAACGCTAAGCAATCCTGTGGTATACCAAATTTACAGGAATCGGCATGTTGACAGAGTAACGGAAATCACAGGCGGGTGGTAACCACTCACCCCCTTCGGGAGTTTTGTTAAAAAAATGGCTCGGGTTAGTCGAGGGTTAATTTTGGCTGTAAAGTAATCAGTAAGTAACTTTTAAAAAGGTAAGTCCTATCTAACTATGAAGCAAACTGGGACCCTCTGGATATAAACCAAAATA
>JAMKCH010026789.1:0-48450 GCA_023653785.1 Ophioderma brevispina
TCCAGATGCCTTCAACTGATTCTCCTTAAATGGCACCAGTTTCCCGTATCCCCTATGAAAGTTCAGAAATGTTAGTAATTTTATGTTTCGCACTATCTATTGAGGAATGAAATAATGTGTTGAAATTAAAAATCAAATAGCTTTTGTCAAATGTCATGATTTTAATTGAGTTATATATACAGATCTATCACTTCATCAGGTCCATGTTATAGTGGGCACCGATTACTTGTTAATAGACCCCTGATTTTATTCCGCTTCACACAAATAGACTCCATATATTTATTGCTGTCACCAAAAGATTCTCACCCTGCTCTCAAACCCCATAATTTTTCGAGAAAAATCATTTACACATACCGTATTTTTTTTTTGTTTAATAAAATTGTTGAAGATTTAAAGTCCTGATTTTGGATGCCGAAAGACCCCAACTTCACCATTTCTCAGCCCCAGAAAGACACCCAATTTCAACCGAGGGACCCTTTCTAGCTCTTTCTTTTGACGCGTGCCATGTTACTGGTAGACCTACATGTATGGGGATGGGGTATGCAAAGAGGGCACCTGAGGTTAGAGTCAGTTTTACCTCATGCCTAAGGATGTAAATCATTGCTGAAGACATTATAACAAACATCATGACTCCATTGATTTGTATTTGACCTTGCTGGTAAGTTTTACCAATAGGTCAACACCTAATTGTTAATAATAATGAAACAAGGAACACACAGCCACGAAGGAGTCGTCACGGGAGATGGTATATAATACCCGGGGGGCGGGGGGGGGACATGGTATTCACAGGTGGATATGATTGCCCGTGAACATAAGATAATACGCGTTTAAAAAGGGTGTCTTTTTTTCTAACAGGCGATGTCCGCGCGTACATCGTTTGGGTGTTGATCAAAAACAAGAAAATATGACAAAAATAAGGGTATGTTTTATTCTTAACCCTGAAATTTCATGTTATATCTTCATTAAGCGAGGGATCAAATCACCAAAAATGTAATCGGAACTTGCGGAAGTAAAGCAACAGGCAAAATTAATTACGATTCAATAGTTTCAATGCACGCGTACTTGTTGAGGGCTTGAGGTGTCAATAAAACATATAAAAATAATTGTTTTAGGGTATGGTTCTTAGCTTGTTTTTTAGTCGGTGTTGAAATTGTGAAAATACGTGTTAGGGTCGATTTTGAAAGTCCATGTTCACGGATCATATCCACTTGAATACAGCGGCCCCGGGATTCAACAAGAATAATAAGTCCCCTACAAATGTAATTTTCGACGTTTTACCAATAACAACTATGCCAAAGAAATTTTGTGAGAGAGAGAGGAAAGGGTTATACGATGTAGTTTTACATACACATTGACCATCACAATTAACAAGTGTCGACAGAAATTCCACCGCATATATCCATGTTTATAATATGTTCAAAAGAATGCATAGACTAAATTACCTGCGTAGACGAACTTAATGGAACGGGTAATTGTTATAAAATTACATTATGGGCATTGTAATTAAGTAGGACTAGAGGTCAGGCCTATACACTTTTAAGGCAAATGGATCGGGTAGCCCTAGGGCCAGGGTTTGTTGGAATAATTGAACAACACGCGAAATAATTGCACACATGTAGTCCTCTCGACGTTTTGCTAAACTGCACGTAATTTTTACAAAAGCTCTCTGATATACTTACAATTTCGGCGGATTACCTCAACTATACAATGCGTAGCTATGTGTTTTTAAATATCTTATTTCGTGTTTGCTGTATGTAGAATAGAGCTAAGCCTGAGAAAGACTAACTTCACTTTGCAGTTGAACAACAATCTCCATCAGCTTTTCTCTTCGAAACATTAACATGATTAATAAGTTTATTGGGTGACGATATATAGCCCGTTACCAAGAAAGTCTTTTATCGCGTGTGGATGTAATAAGTTAAATGTATTCTTTATCTGGCCTGCGACATAATATGCGTCATTCAACTGATAACATTTTTGTTTTACATTCAGTTCTTCCGACTGTTGTTGCAGGCTGATATTGTTTGGAAGCGCTTTTCAGCTGCATCGTATTTTCCAGTTGCGTGATCCTCAATCTGTGTACGAGGTAAGTCTTTTCAAAGCATGCTTTGGTCTTTTGTTGTTTGATCCTGTATCCTTTATAAGCTTTTACAGGGGAGTTTTTGCTGTGTCCTTAAGGGATTCAAGAATATTTAAACATACTGAAATGAAGTCATTTATGCTACAGCCACATTCACAAAATGTTCAAAACAATATGGTTGTTTACATAGTGTTAAACATCCAAGAGATTTTTTATTTACTGACTGCTAGATGGTCACAGTGGAATAGGCAATATTCGTTCCTGGATTCTTGTTGAAAAGCACATAGTCAGTAACAGCTAGTAACCCACATTAAAGGCTATATCCATGCATCCATTTGTTTTTGCTTCAAATAAGTGCAAGCATTGGTTCACTTATATTGGAATATTTTATATCCTTGACTGCTCCTTTATGGTTTTATACAAGTTATGGCAGCTATAGCTATTTACGTACGTGTGTACTGATTCATGTGTATGTCCTACATAATCGACCTATTTTGGGCGGGATATGACATACATACCGGGTGTCTCTAAAATAACGTTATGCTCCAGAAACGCCGCCATTATATTTAACTTACTTTAATTAAATCCAATTCATCTAATGCCTTGTTTAAAGCTTTATATTCACATGAAAATATGTAGTTTTGTCGCAACATATTATGACAACGCTCCAAAGAAACACGGTGAAGAAAAGAGCCAAACCTGATTATTTCCCTAAAATGATGCAAACAATACTTTGTCCACGGCTAGACATTAGCATAGTGAAAACCATCGATGCCAATTATCCCCAGACATAAAAATGTTTAAGACCCTCCTAGCCAACATACCCCCCCTACTCTAAACATTTCCAGGTCCTTGTTGCGCTGGTTTTGGAGTTTATTGTTCAGGAGGTTCTCACGCACTGCAGCATTATTTTCGGCTGATTGTCCTGTTCGTTAGTGACGATCAAGAATCCTCTCCTTGGACTTCTTGGAGTCTTGCCATTCTCCACGCTTTTTTTCTCTGTGTCTCCTTGATTGCCATCTAACTGGGAACCCTACAAACTTACCATTGACGGAAAACGGTTATAATCCATTCAACGATGAACGAATGGTCCTTTACACAAGAGTTCAGTAGAATATGCCATTGTAGGAGTTATGCACCAATGCTATTATTTGGAAAGTGCGCTTTAACCAAATTCATATCTGCATTATGATGGGAGACGGGTGAGGGGATTAGGAGGTCACATAATTCTGCAGAACAAATTAAGTGAATGTTTCAGGTGCTTTTTAGGCATTATAAGCGACAAATTTAATTAAATGTAGGACTTTATGTGTGCCAAATCCAGAAGATTCATGTACATGTTCTTTCTTGGTATTGTAGCCGTGGACACAAGTATGTTGTCATCATTTTAAGGGAAATAGTCATTGGTTTGGTTATTTTTTTCACCGTTTTCTTTCTTGTTTTCACCATATGTGCAAAAAGAGTATATATTTTCATATATAAAGCTAAACAATGATAAGATTGATTAATTAAGGCAAAAATGGCCGTTTCTGGGGGGTAACGTTCTTCTGAGACCCTGTACTTCGATGACGAATACAAATTGTGACGTGTTGTTATTGTAACGCTTTCCCATGGTTTATAACATGGCTCTTTCTTGGCATTCGATTTTTACTGAATCGGTTGCAACCAAGTGACTGGAACGTCGTTCGGATCGTTCGAAACTTTTAAATTAAATCAGGCTATCAGAGCTATAATAGGTAGGCTCGGCCAGTCCCTAAGTAACTGCAGTCGTTTATTTATCATCAACATATCTTCACTTAAACATGGAAGTTCGACATATACTAAACACTAAACTGGAAAGGTGGAAAGTATGTGTGCGGTAAATTATACATATACCAAAGCGAACTAATGTCATCTTTATTCAGGGATGCTTTCCAAATCACGACAATAGTTTTTTTGAAACCAGTCCCGTAGTATACCCTTTATGACGTCCTTTCCTTCAACCGTCAATTGTCCCATTGATTTAATGTATAGAACCATTAAGCCACATCATAGTCATTTTTTTTTCCAATTCAAAATGCCCATTTGTCTCTAAATTGGGGCTAGTGTAGGTCATTTACAACACCTTATGTTCCTGGTCTTTGTGAAAAACAGACACTAAAGTATTTTAAAGTGGTCTGAAGATGCATTTGTACGACTGGTTTGTTGGCTATCGTACTAAAAGTCGGTCCCACTTTTTACTTTAAACAGTGCAGAAAATCGCCATTCTTGAAAATACGGCGCGTTAAGCTTAGCCACGCCAGGATTTTTTACTACAACCATTTCCATACACAGTGCAAAAAATTGGACTTTGATGAAAATATGGGGCGCGATTGTGTTACATTTTCAATAAATCCTGAGAGTTATGATAGTGGCTTTAACCGGTGGCTATTTAGATAAGGATCTTAATGTGTCATCCGATGTTTGGTCGTAGAACAGGGCCATTCTACTAACATGACTAATTTAACTATCTAATCATCCTATTATCATTGTCAATTAACTAATGCCAATATGCAAATCATGCATAAGTACATTATACCATTTTTCAAAACATGAAAAAAGTGACAAAACATTTCTAAAATGAACAATCTGCAGAATGTTTATGAACAGCTGTATACAGTAAATTTTTGTACCGAAACTAGTCCCAATGGCCATAATTGGTAGTGCAATTGAGAACTAAATGCGTGGACCATTAAAATTCTCTGGCGATTACACAACACCAACCAACAGCAGAAAGTATGGTTGCCATGGTAAAGGGTCACATAAGACAACTCGGTTTACTGTATGTACCGTACCCCCAAAAGGGAACCAAATGGAAATACATTACGAAAGAGAAATCAGTTAAACCCTGACGATTTTCCCTTGGTTGACTTGGCTAAATTACCAGAGCAGTTTCCGGTACTATTGGTAACCTCAGAATCAAGTAAACAATGTATACATTTTTGTTTTATTTTATTTCACCCTATTTACAATGTTTAACGGGTGACAGATTTCAGAAGCGAAATGTACATGCATTCTCTGGTTAATACCCTTCTATTATTCAAGAAGGGTGCGACCGTTCAACTATTGACACCCGGATTTAAGTGAGGTAAGTTTTAAAAAAGTACAAATCAACTACCACCACCATACTTTACGGACTAAAAACGAACAAAAATCCAGTTTAGGCGTAAATGTTTCGCGTGTATTTGTGGTGTGTGATGTGGGTGTGCGTGTGTGCGCTAGCGCTAGTGACGGTATCAATGTGGTTGCGCGTGTGTGTAGTGTGTGGTGTGTGTTTAATATTCTATGTATGTGTGTGTGTGTGTGTCGTGCATGGGCTGTGAGATGTACATATATGAGTATACAAGTGCACGTTGGACTTGACCAACTTGAGAACAAAGCAATTAACATGTTGTTATTCTTCCACATTCTTCCAGCAAATTTCTTTAGGGCATAATTTTTTAGCTAGCTATATCGTTCAACACACATAACATTATTAATGTTTATTATTTTGTTTATTATTATATTTACGAAAGTTGTCCCTTTTTTTCAGTGCATTTCGACGTAATATTGGAATGTTATCTTAAATAATATTTAATATCAATTTATTGTTTTCCGTGATATTACCCATACCTTAAGAGCGGTCATTGATTCTGAGGAAAGGACACGAGAATGGCTTAGCTAAAAAAGAGGCACCTGATCAAAGTTGGTTACATAAGCTTTTAGTGGCATTGGTGATATATTGGGGAATATTTGCCGGTTAATCTAATGGTATATGCGGTGTCACACCAGTGTTAATCACTTCTGGTTGCAAAAAGTTCAAAAGCCCTTTTAAAACGCTCGAACCAGAACATGTGAAGGGGAAGTATGCTCCGGTATTTCTTTGGATGATATAATTAACAGTTTCCCTAGAGAAAGCTAGTGTTAGCCATTAGCTAAAAGTCCATTTCTACAACATAAAACAATACTTTTGGGCACTATGAAAAATTTTCACATGTGTAATATTATGACCTATTATAACCATTTAACTGTTTTTTACCTGGTTTTTTTGCAGCCTATATTATTTTTGTGAACGAGGCCGACACGTGTTAATTTGTGGTCCCTTTTCCTGAATTTGAAAATCTTGTTTTGCCCCTAATTTTAGTTTTTCGTATCGGCATTCTAAATTTTATAATTGCTTAATGTTATTGTCTTGTGACCCTGCAATTGTGGTTTTAAATTTGTGCGAAAATCTTCGGAAAAGTGGTTTTCACAGAGGCCCCCGTCACCAACGGATGTAGGAAGATCTTGCCCACCTAAAAAGTGTTAAACCGTAATAGCTGATTCAAATTAACAAATCAGACAAGTTTTCTCAACACCCAATTAAGAAAGAGTGGGACCTTAACATTGACATTGCGGGAAATTCTTTTCCCAGAATTGGATGCGATATTCACTTTATAAAAGTGCAATTATCCTGTCATAACAATAAGATAATCCCCCACGCACTGTAAAATCAAATCATCGGCCCCACAACACACACAGTATCCTTGAATCACATATTCATATAACATATATGATGAACGTTCTATTTTAAGACCAGAGACGACAGACGACTACTAGCGTGCAGGAAATAAGATGGATTGTTTTCGCATTAGGCCCTACCAAACTCTTTCAATGCTTGACATCTTCTTTCGTGTGGTTCCAAAATCAAATTCTCATGAAATCTGGCAGTTTATTTCTAGTTAAGAATATAGCTTTTGCCAGTATTCTTAATTCATTTCCCTTTTGGTTTTGTTACAGTACTGATATGACAAATTAACAAATCTTAACGGACGGAAACCGGTTAAGAAGTCGAATGAAACGGTTATTTTAGCGCGAAACAGGCGCGATCGCCAACATGATGATCCTGGCTGTTGGAGGTTATTTTCCCACGTGCTTGAAATGTCAACCGTATTGATGGGGAAACGATTCTGTGGAGTTATTGCTTACCACGAGTAATCCAAAATCTTCAAAGAAGCTCGAGGAAGACAGTGAGTATTAAATATATACTTCTGTATAGTAGAGTTTGCTTTCTTCTCTTAGCCGTGATCCGCATTAATGAATCATGCATTTAAGATTCACGTATAACCGGGACGTATATGATAGGTCGTATTTCTCACTATTTGATTCTTCCAAAAACATTTCACAGACACATATCACAAACACAACACAGCCATTATCAAATAACAAATATAAACACCACACAGTTGTATAGGAAAACATCTTTATGATAATACAAGGCTGCTTCTATACTAAGACCACACACCACCACGGCCACCGCCCTTCCTCCTCCGCCTCCTCCTCCTCTCCACTACTACTACTACTACACTACGACTACTACTACACTACTACTACTACTCTACACTACTCCTACTAAACTCACTACTACTACTACTACTCTACTACTACTAACTACTACTTCTACTACTACTACACTACTACAACTACTACTACGACTACTACTACTACAACTACTACTACTTACTACTACTACTACTACTACGACTACTACTACACTTACTACTTACTACTACTACTACTATCTACTACTACTACTACTACTCCTACTACTACTACTACTACACATTTTACTACTACGACTACTCTATACTACTACTAACTACTACTACTACTACTACTACTACTTCTACGACTACTGACTACTACTAACTACTACTACTACTAACTACTACTACTACTACTACTACTACTACCGACTAACTACTACTACTACTACTACTGCTACTACTAATACTACTACTACTAACTACCTCTACCACTACCACTACCACTACCCCTACCACTACCACCACTATACTACTAACCACTACTACTTCCGGCCTACTACTACTACCTACGATTATCTACTACTACTACCACTACTCTACTAACACTACAACTAATAAGACCTACTTATGATCATATGTCATCTTTTATAAGCTGTATGCTAAGTTGTGGTTTTTGTTTTAATGGCAATGTGAAAAGCAAATTGGCCATAAGTACAGTATTCATATTGAGTTGTTAAAATATCTCGTCAAATGAAGAATCAAATGAATAAAAAAAAAAAACTTTGATTTTGGGGATTTATAAATCTTATTTGGATTTGAAGTGTGGTGATCTGACGGGCCTTAGATAAAAACATAAAATTGCAGATTGTCAGCGTATAACAAAATGGTTGTTCCAAATTCCCTTTTTAATGGAAACATACAATGAAACATGTGCCATTTTTTAAGTTTCCATGAAAATATTTTTCACCATAATATATAAATAGCAATGCCTGGAGGCCCAGTATCCGATTAAAAACTAATGGTCCCATTTTGGGTATTTACTTACGGTCTACGCATGGGGAATACCCTTTGGATAGAGTGTCGGTGTTCGCAAGAATCCCTTAGCCTATCTTGCCGATTATCTGACCGTCTTCTGACTAGGTCACGGTTTGAGTTTAATTGGAAGTTCAATTTGATTTGAACCCGAATGTAGTTACCAAACATAGGATGCAACCTACTGGACAATAATTGGAGTAAATTTATACTGATGGTGATATCATCAATTAACGTGTCAGGATAGAGGAATCCATTTTTTGGTACATGCATAAACCTGTTAGCCACTTTCCCATCGTAAGGCAAAGAGCTAACTCCTATGGCCATGGGTTAGTCTAGCAGATTAATGGTTGTGATGATTCTTCAGCTCCAACCGTTTTGGAATAAGAAATATTCCATAACAACATTTTAAAAAAATAAATCAGTAATTTATCCATCAAGGAACTCGCTTTTATGTGTTAAACGAAGGGTTACACCTTTCACCAGATCACTCACTCTGCTATAAGCCAAACTAAAAGGGAAAGGCCCAGGGGCCTGATAACATAACAGCGTAGTTGCCTGATGCAATGCGGCCCACGATGTTTTGATTGGCCCAGGAGTTCTACAAACTTGTTGCTTACCAACCAGTGCTTAGCCAAAGGATTGGAGGAGGGGCTCCAGGGCGGAACCAGGATTTGAACAACGTCGGGGGAGAAAGGTTGTAACTTGTCAAAAATGGGATGATTTTGCAAGATTTTGCAAGAATTACCGGGAGACGCGCGCCCCCTCAACCCCGTCCCTAGATTCCACGCCTGGCTACTATCATCGCACTCCCAAACCACCAAACAAGCCTGTCGACAAAACCTAAGAACTACTACCCAAGAGCACTACTGTGTGTTTCCTTCAAACTCTTTGAGGGGATAATTGATCCTGGCCAGGCTGGAGCCCGTCGTCGAACCCTATCTGCCTGACGAACAAGCAGGATTTCGCCGTGGCCGGGAGGGCATTGTCCACCAGATGGAAAACTCACAAACGATATTGAGGTAAACTATGAAAAGGCGTCGTACGGCAGGCGTCATCTTGCTGAGACGTACTGCAGCATAAGACACAGTGGCATTCAAGCTTCTCAGACCCATCCCGGTTCGTACCCTTGACCAATCCATAGTAACCTGTTGCAAACGTTTCTCGCTTTATTCTCTAGACCAGTGATGGGAAGAGTATAGCCGTCTGCGTCAGTGCGTCGTCTGAGGAACTGAGGACCACAAATAGACTGTCTGTCTCCCCCGCTGCCTCAACTTGTATATCATCGATTTACCTCAAACAACATCTAGAAGCTGGACAGAAGTAGAAAGTACCATTACTGCAGATTGGCCCTACTTGCAGCATTTCTCAAGACCTGGAGACTGAAGCGGAGTGAAGCCAAGACCACCAACCCCACCACACCGCTACTGCCTTTTCATCTCACACTCACCACCAAAGAGGCCTCTCGCCATTCAAATCAATCACCCCGATGGAGCGCCTCTGCTATACAATCCTAGACCAACCTCTCTGGAGTGGAAGCGTTGATCGCAGCTTACTTATCGGCAGAACCTTGAGTCAGTGTGCGCCAAGGGCGGTATCCTCGAGGAATAACTCTTGTCCGGCTTTCTGGATCCTCATGACACGCAGTACTCAACAAGACCTTGAGAACCATTACTGGTTGCCTCCGTCCCACTCCATCTGAATTCTTCTAACCAGTGCTTTCCAGGCATTGCACCTGCAGTTCTTCGGATCGGAGAGAACACCACACGCAAAACTAGTGAATAAGGCTCTGCTGGACAACAATCACCTGAGGGCATAAGCACCTGCTGTCAAAGAATCACACCAGCACGGCAGACAACAGACTGAGCCTGTCGTCGACCCTTCTGTCGACGCGCTGCTACACTCTACATTCACCATTCAGCATCTTACAGACTGGAACACTGTCTGGCTAGCCTACTTCAAAGACCAGACCAACTCACCTTAACCATATGACAGAACTCCTACCAGGTAGTAATCTTCCTGCACGCAATGAATGTGTCACCTTAACCTTTAAAAAACGGATATTCGCACAGGAGTCGGATCGCTTAACAGCCATAAGCACGACCATCTCCAGCCTGTCATGTGGTTCTCCATCACCGAGCAATTCTATATGAGTGCCCTACCTTTCGCCCACCGGTGGACATAGACCCTTCAAACCCCAACCAATCAACCGTGATCGGCTCCACGGCGCGTCTACAACTATTTATCCTGCGTGCCCCATACGCAAGAAGAAGAACTAATTGGGGTTTGACGTCTAAAATTGGGATTCCTTGGCCGCTCTCCCTCCCCTGATTTAAATCATGTTTATTTAAAAATGGCAATCCCTGCCCTTATACCTTATATTAAGAACAATATCATTATAGGGTACGACAATAACTCGGCCTGTTATGCTCATTGTCTCATCTTAGACCTCGTCGCACTCACTCCACATTAGTAGGGGGGTGGAGGGCGTTAGGGGTACTGGCGAGGTATTTCGAAATCCAAATGCTTTAAATTGCCTAGGAATATAGAAACCTCTAGCCTACTTTGTGCATTTTTACGTGCATGATATCCTTAAGTTTAATTGCTCAACCTGAAACAGGCCTCAAACACTGCAGTGGTAGGTACAGTAAAAACTATTGCTCAGAATCGGTATGAAAAGTTGTCTACCACAATGCAGATCGTTTTTTAAAAAACTATTTTCAACTGCATAAGGGGCTCCTTGGACCCATTTTCGGCCCGCGTATTTTAACCACTTAAAGTGCCCCAAGCTAAAAACACTTCCGTTATTGCCCGGGGAGGGGGGGGGGGTTCCTAGGAACCCAACCAGATAACCACTTGCCCCACGGGAGTTGATCATGACACTAACACAAGTTAATTGGGGTCACGTAAGAACCCCCATTCCCACAATAAAAGATGAAAATCCGAACTTGTGCCATAGGACCTATGGGCAATTGAATGTGTCACTCTCGAAAAAAGAAGGGTTTCACACATTTCCATCCTCAGCAAAAGCCAATATACGGTTCTGAACCAAAATAATTCATTATATCTATCTAGATAACCAAATTTAAAATAATCATTGCAAAATATAGCAAATTTATTGTCCCATCTTGTATTTTTCTCAGAAACTTTAAAATCACCTGGGTTTCTCCCAATGACTTACACAGTTACGAGCACGTCTGACCAAAATTTAAATTAAAAAATGATTGCTAGCAGCATATAAAGGTTATGTGATTTAAGTATTTTACTTATTAAATTAAGGGATCTCTAAGGTATATAATTCTATTGCAAATAAATCCCAAGAGTTAATTACTTAATTTTTATTAGTAATATCTTGATTTTTCACTTCCGTAGTGCCCAGGGGGGGCGCGTCCTAGGGACCCATCATAATTATCTTATGGAAGCCGTGGGGGATTGATTTAATTTTGTTTAGTATCAGGAAAAGTGAGTGTATCATAAATCAGACAATTAGCAAAAAACTCATTGAAAATTTGATTTTGCGTAACGAGAAATCGCAAAAAAAAAAAACCCAAATGTTGGGTACTATGGACCCCCCCGGGCACTTAAGTGTTAACGATGCGTGCAATATATTTGGTTTGGATTTTTTTTTATTTGATATTGATATATTCTCTATTTATATTTATTTTACATCTATATTTTATATTTACGTCCGTTATGCTAAGTTGTTTTAAATTAAAAGGTCTTCTAGAGGTTGAGGAATGTAGTCAGAAGGGCAACATTCTCTGTTTTTGTTATAATAATGCAACATGATTCAGATTCAATTCATTTTTTTTTTCAAATTCAATTTATTCAGTATTAACATATCGAACATGACAGAAAAGAAATGTATAATACAGTATAATATATAATAATAATAAGTATCCATGTAGACTGGTACTAAGATAAAACTGGCTGAGGTTATGATGGGTATGATATGCTGGGACCAGTAATGGACCAACCCGATAGGGCTTAGGAATTGCTGGCCTGTAGTGTTGTTACAAAGCCCATTAAAAGTTTTCATATAATTTCATTATTCCTAAAACGTAACTTTTCTTCATATTATTTACCTAAAGCAATGTTGAAAACTTTGCTTTCACGCACAGACCGAATCCAACAGCTGTGAAAAGCGCCTGCAATACTGCTGTAAGTCTGGAAAAATCAACATCAAGAAACCGGTGTGCGCTACAACTATCAACGGCTTTGGTGGTGATATTCTACAAGAAGTGTTCACTTTATTACATCAGATGCATGTATCGAGAGGTTGTTTTCTGAAAAGAGCACCGAGTCACCCGCACTGCAGTCAAGGCAAGTACAGAGTTTTGGGCATAACTGGCATTAAAACTTTGCACCACCTTGTCATCAAGTGCTTTATCCGGTAACAGAAGAAAGCACCCATGGCACAGAGTAGGTGAGAGGTGTTTTTGAACAATCCCATACTGCATTGAAATGTAACCTAACTGTTGTACTAAACACATGATAAAAAGTGTTCAAAAGATGAAGAACCATAGGACATTTCATGATCTACTGCCTTAAGTCTAACGCATTTGTAACCATTTGTGGGCTGAAATGAGCCGCAAAAAGTGTGTTTTTATGTGTAAGGAATAGGATGTTGTCCGGTCACATGACCCTATTGAGGTGGGTGAAATTCTCAAAAAAGTGGTGCATTGTGGATTTGGTGCAATACACCCCTGGGGCATAATGTATTTATGCTGAGATTTCTTTGCGATATGCCATCATCTCGTCACTCGTGGGTAGTAAGATCCCATTGTCAGATTTCAAACGTCACAATTTTTCACCTGGTATTGGGGGGTGGAGCATTTCAGAAATGCTAACATATAGTATCAAGATTTCGCGTGGGTATATGGGAAGATTGGTTATAGTAAGATTCAAATTTACTGTAAGAGAGTCTTGAATATTTCAAGGGGTGGGATATTGATATGGAGTTCAATCACCGGCCATGTGAAGATTAGGCCTTTGTCCGATTACAAAGAATATTGTGATAATGGTTCTAAGTTACTGCAAAGAATCGGCTTAATGGTCCGTTAATGGTAAAAAGGCTATGCCAGTTTGAGCAAGATGTCAATAACTCAAAATCGACTTTGCGCTAATCTCTACTACAAGGTTGCGATGGCCAAATAAAGTCAAAATTGAAGTATAATCCCGTAAACGGCCTAAGTTATGGTTGTGCGGAATAATGTTATTTGAGAGTCAAACATGTCACTTACTCGCTATATTACTGTATTGATATGAGTACCAAACCCCAGGTAAAAATTTTTTTACATTTGGCCATTAAGATAATGTATCTTACCTCTCAGCGGTGAACGGACAGACCTAAAACTTAAACTGATTTTGATATCTACTATATTAATGCCAAGAAAAGAGTTGGTAATGACTCGCAGCAATCAAGCCAGAAAAATCAATATCAATAAACAAGTAAGAATTAAGTATCAAAGAAGCCATTGTTCATGTTGTTATGGCATACTTAGTTTATGAGCCTTTGAAATTCAAATGTAAGATTTACGAAAATTAACTCTCAAATAAGGAGCCACAGTAGCTTTTTTTTGATCCCATACACTAGCTTTCCCTTCAATAAAAACTTTCCTTCTGAATCATTTCCGGACATACCACAATTAAGGGTCATGGGTACCATATGAACTTGATATACTAATAATAAGGGGTGGAGGGTCAAATAGAATGAAAACAAATGGGACCGGTAGTACAAGTTGGCAAGAAATAATGAGTCCTTTCGAGTTGGTTTTAGGGAGTGTTCATACTGATTAGCTTTCGTATCTTGCCAAAACGTGCATTTGAACTTAGTCCACGATTAGCGGCCAATTGAATGGACATGCATTGATCGCAGAAACCGTATTGTCCTCAATTCTAACCCTTTCTCTCCCTCCCCCTCTGTATTGAATTATAAAACCGTTGGGTGGGAGAGCCAAGCTAAAATTCAGAAGTTTTTTTTTTCGTATCTTCGGTGTTTTGCGTATCCTCCCCTATTATCTAGAGTGAATTTTTTTCCTATTCCAGTTTTATATTTGTTCCGGATGAAGAGTACATATATCATATACATACGGTACAACATATACATTGGTCATCGGTTTGGTTGTAAAACGTACCTGCGGTCGGTTAAATATACTTTCCTATTTTCATTTCTTGATCTGACATACGGAGCAAAGAATTATATTTGACAGATTGCGCAGCGTCTGCCCCTAGCAAGTGTTACCTGATCTCAATCACCGTTTTCCCCTCTGTATGAGTTCCGTCTGTTACCGGAAGAAAAGTCAATACTCTCTATCAGAATACAGGGGTCAATCCGCGTATATGGGTCGTTTCATCAATGCATTGTCTTATTTTGTGGACAAACGTGGGATGCCGTGAAACTCAAGATAAATGATAGATTAATACTATCAAGGGTCCCCAAACATGAAAGACCCCTATTTTGTCCTGTGAAAACAGATATACGAATTCAGCCCATATGTCTTATTAGTGCAATATGATCATCAAAATCAACTTTAGTTTTTCACTTTTAAATGAGCATTTTTCGTAGCCCAAATACATGTTAAAATTATAGTGTCTAATCTCATCTATATGGAGCCCGACATATAACGCTATTATGGATGCCTGTCTTTCGTCGCATCTTTAAAATTTGAAAAAAACAACAAAATGCTAAACATTGCAAATTTTTCAATGTCGAGGCGGTGTTTTTCCCAATAATATTAAGAAGAAGAAGTGAACGCTACCATGGCTACAGTGGCTTTTGAAACAGTTTATTATACTTTTTGGGCAAAACTTCCTTTTACCATCGTCCTTACCCTTAGCAAGTTACTAACAACAATATGAATTGATACTAGTCCAGGTTTTTAACCAGGTTTTTCATATAATTGATTGAATGATTTATAAAAAAAATATCCCCAAAAGGGGTTCGGCAAAACTTCATTCTATGTATTTCTATGTTATTGTTGAACAGTCTTCCTCCTGTTCATTTCAAGGAAAAAGAAACCAATCACATTTTCCTGGTAAACATGCTGTCAAAGTCCGATAGGTAGAGGGTAGGTTCCAGGTACTTAATGTACTAGTTAAATTAATTCAGGTTAGAATCCAGTACAATTTGTTTTTGATGACAACATACACACAGTTGCACCATTTCTTATGAAAGTCATTGAAACCTCCCTAAAATGACATACAGAAGAAGTGCAATAAACCATTTCTGACGAGATAGAATAAGGAATAAAACGCACGGCAGCCGGGAGGGTGGGGGGGGGTGACTCACACAATGACACTGGTATACGGCGTGTAAGGCTGCGTATTAGGAACGCGGAATTTTGGTTTCACGGAGAACGTGCAAAAATAGCCAAATTGCCCGGAATAGGGTGACAAAAATTTGCTAAATTAAAAAAGGTGAACATTTTTAAATTTTCCTTTGTTTTTTTGTTTGGTGATTTTTTGTTAGATTTGCATAAATATCGGGTCTTGGCCGGCAACGGCAATGGACAATTTTTTTTTAAAAATATAATAGCTGTCCTCAGTTTGGGTGACACTGATTTGAAAATTGGGATTTTAACAGGCTTACATATGCATCACCTCCGTAATGTGAATGCCTCCCAGATGCATCTAACCTGTATGCATTTAGCTACTTGTACTTGAGTTGAACCATACCGAACCTATCGCGTATATCTTGAACACATTGTTTGTTTAAATTTTAACTTTTTTTTCGAGACCTGTAATCTCCTGTAATGTTCACTTGCGAAGTGTTTTCCCAGGTGTTTTGAGTGGGGGTGAATTTAACTGTTTCAATACGCCCTTCCAACAGGCCTGTTAGTTCAGCTGTTTTGCCCTATTTAAAAGCAACATCTTAAAGTTCTTGTCAATGTCAAAGAACTCCTTCTGTTTTAACAATTGAAAATTGGCCAGATGACTTCATTTGTATCCTAATATTTAAATCATTAGATTATTTTAATTGCAGTCGCTAATAAACCAAATGGAAACGTTCTAGAGGATTTTGCTACTAGATATCCTAACTGTTACGTAGTTACCTGCTGTATACATGGTAGAGCAAGGTCCGTGGCCGATTATGCATGTGACTTTTAAATTAAACCGACACTGTATGCGGATAGATATTATGTAGTATTGAAGGAGATATCCTTATTCTCTAACCTCCTTCCCCAACTTATATTTACGCACCATACATATCCGTAACAACAAAGCTAACATTTACTAGTCCGTGTACTGATAATAACTACTAGTATATACTTTTCATTCACTAGACAATTGTATTCAGGGTATAACGGACACGTTTTCACCTAAAGGTTATAAACACCCACTGTTCTTCATCATTCACTTGGTATATACCCTGAAATGATGTGATCAAAGGGCAGATGAAATATGTTGAGAGTAAAGGCCAATGTTTTAGGATAACAACTATTTTTTTAAAATAATCCCCTCAATTTTCCATAATACCGGTGTAGTTCCGCATCATCTACTATGTCTCTGATACCCCGGTACCCATATTTATAGAATGGCATGTGCCCGCTGGCATGACACGGTACGTCTTCGCCTATTGTTTTTATAGTAGTTGTAGATTTAACTAACGCGCCAGCTGTGTAACTTCATCGTCTATAACTCTAGCTCATCTGTACAACTACCAACTACGCAAAACCCAACGTAGTAATTTTACAGACAATGCATAAAAGGTGGCCATTATTTATGGCCAGGGGAGGTTGGAGGAATTATTTTTTTAACGGCAACAAATTCCGCATTCCCCATTTAAAAGTAAGGATTTCTCTTTCTCTCCGTTCCTTGATGATTTTTTACGTTTCCTTCTCAACACCCAAAACTTTACCTCTCAAATCATCCACCCGAACACTGCACAATGATTACTCCTCCCTTGTTGGTACTCTCTCTCTCTTTCACGCTCTCTCGTTGCTTTTTATGAATCAATTTCACCAAATATTGTACAAGAGATGTGAAATATCGCTCTATTCGGATTGCAAAGAGATCCATCATGATTGAGTGCCATGTACACGCTTTTAGAGTAACTTTCACTCTTTTGCACTAAACATTTTAATGATTTACAACATCTAAAGCCTTCCACTAAAACAGTTTTTTAATGAATTGCAATTAGCATTATATATGCCTTTCTGATCGAAGTTAGAAATTGTCACTCTTTATAGGTGAGTGAGCCCTATGATCGCTCTTTCACTCATTTCACTCGTTTAGTTTGCAATTGCATTGAAAAAGTAACACTCTTAAGTTACACCTTTTATTACCCTTATAAGAATACCTTCGATGGGATCCTATAATGTGAAATCGATTGGCACCTTCAACTCTCCTACATCTGTTGGCAAATACATGTTAAAAATTATTAAGTGTCTAATCTAATCTATATGGAATCACTACATATAACGCTATTATGGATGCCTTGTCTTTCGTCGCATCTTTAAATTTGAAAAAAAATGCTAAACATTGCATAATTTTCCAATTCAGCGTGTTTTTCCAGTATATTAGAAGAAGAAGTGAACGCTACCATGGCTACAGGGTGTTTGAAACAGTTTATATTTTTGGGCAAATTTCCTTTTACCATCGTCATACCCTTATACAAGTATACTAACATACAATATGATTGATACTAGTCTCAGGTTTTATACCTCGGCCCTATCGCTATATAGCTTCCCCTTCAGTTGTACATAAAAAAATATCCCCAAAAGGTCGGCAAAACTTCATTCTATGTATTTCTATGTTATTGTTAGAACATTCCTCCTGTTCATTTCAAGGAAAAGAAAACAAATACAATTTTCCTGGGTAAACTATGCTGTCAAAGTCCGATAGGTAGAGGGTAGGTTCCTGGTACTTAATGTACTAGTTAAATTATTTCAGGTAGAATCCAGTACAATTGTTTTGATGGACAACATACACACAGTTCACCATTTCTTATGAAAGTCATTGAAACCTCCTAAAATGATAATACAGAAGAAAGTGCAATAAACCATTTCTGACGAGATAGAATAAGGAATAAAACGCACGTTGCAGCCGGGGAGGGGGGGGGGGGGACTTTTTTTTTTTTTTTTTTTTGGGGGGGGGGGGGGGGGGGGGGGGGGGGGGGGGTGCACTCACACATGAAACTGGATACGGCTGTAAGGCTGGCGTATTCAGGAAAGCGGAATTTGGTTTCACGGAGAACGTGCAAAAATAGCCAAATTGCCCGTAAATAGGGTGACAAAATTTGCTAAATTAAAAAAAGTGAACATTTTGCAATAGAAAGTAGATGTGTTTGGGTGATTTTTTTGTTAGATTTGTCATAAATAATCGGTCTTTGGCCGGCAACGGCAATGGACAAAATTTTTTTTAAAATATATGCTGTCTCAGTTTGGGTGACAATGATGTTGAAAATTGGGATTTTAACAGGCTTACATAATGGAACACCTCCGGAATGTGAGTGCCTCCCAGATGCATCTAACCTGTACTTGCATTTAGCTAACTTGTACTTGTAAGTTGAACCAATACCGAAACATATCGCGTATATCTTGTACATTGTTGTTTAAAATTTAACTTTTTTTTCGAGACACTGTAATTCCTGTAATGTAATGCGAATGTTCCCCAGGTGGTTGAGTGGGCGTGAATTACTGTTTCAACGGCCCATTCCAACAGCTGTTATTTCAGCTGTTTTCCCTATTGAAAGCAACATCTGAAAGTTCTGTCAATGTCCAAGAACTTCTGTTTTACATTGAAAATGGCCAGAGACATTCATTGTAATAACTAATAGTATCATTAGATTATTTTAAATTGCAGTCGCTATAAACCAAATGGAACCGTATGAGGAGTTGATACAGATTATCCTAACTGTTACCGTAGTTACCTGCTGTAGAGCAAGGTTGCAACCGGGGCATGATTATATGTGACTTGAAAGTAATACGATCACTGTATGCGGATAGAGATTATGTAGATGAAGGGAGAACATTATTCATAACCTCTTCCACAACTTATATTACGCACCATAAATATCCGTAACAAAATAGCTAAACCATTTACTAGTTCCGTGTAATGATAATGAACTACTAGTGTTAGACTTTCCACGTATAGACAATTGTATGCATGGTATTAATGACACGTTTTCACCTAAAGGTTATAAACACCCACTGTTCTTCATCATTCACTGGTATATACCCTTGAAAATGATGGGGATAAAAGGGCAGATAAATAGGTGGAGTTAAAGGCAAGGTTTAGGATATACAAACATTTTTATAAACCCTCAAGCTTTCCATAATACGTGGTTGCGCATAATCTACTATGTAATCTAGACACGGTACCCCTATTTATAGCTGGCATGTGCCGATGGCATGAAACGTATTCGCCTTTGTTTTTATAGTAGTTGTAGATTTAACTAACGCGCGCTGGTGTAACTGAATTGCCGCTTATACTCTGAGCTTCGTACCACTACAAACTACGCAGAACCCCACTAGTAGTGTAATTTTGACAGACAGATGCAGAAAAGTGGCCATTATTTATGCCAGGGGAGGATATGGAGGAATTATTTTTTTAACGGCAACAAATTCCGCATTCCCCATTTAAAAGTATAGTTTCTCCTTTCCTTGATGATTTTTTACGTTTCCTTCTCAAACACCCAAAACTTTACCTCTCAAATCATCCACCCGAACACGGCACAAATGATGATTTTTACTCCTACTTGTTGGGCTCTCTCTCTCTTTGCTTTTTTATGAATCAAATTTAAAAAACCAAAAAATATTGTACAAGAGATTGGAAAATCGCCGATTCTGATTGCAAAGAGATCCAGGCACACAGTGGGGGCCAGGTAATCACGCGTTTGAAGAGTAATTTCACTCTTTTGCACTAAACATGTTAATGATTTACAACATCATAAAAGCTCCACTAAAAACAAAGTTTTTTAATGGAATTTGAAACTTAGCTTAATTCCATTTCTGATCGAAGTTCGAAATTTTCACTCTTTATAGGTGAGTGAGCCCTATGATCGCTCTTTCACTCATTTCACTCTTTAGTTTGCATTGAAAAAGTACACTCTTACGTTACATTTTTATGACCCTTATAAGAATACTTCGATGGTCATACATAAAGGTGAAATCGAGTGGCACCTTTAACATGTTTAACTCTCCTACTACTGTTGCAACTCAGCATTACAAACTTCCGTTCAATTGCAACCTAAAACCCGATGGTGAGGGGATAACATGGCATAAAGCGCATTGAGTATAGACAGATGATGCAGGTTTCTGAAGCAAACCCCGAACTCAATCTTAACCTTTATTGACAATGATAACAATTAACACTGACGGTAACATAAACCATTATAATTCCTCATTGGTAAGCGTATTATCGAAAGCACAAATAATATAAACAAGTAAACAAAAACAAGAAGAGCTTTCTCCGCAAATCTGTTGCCAGTGTTCATTACACTCCTCGTGATTTTCATGGAATCTAATGTTCTGTAATAGAACTATCGATTGACAAAACCCCATTAAAATAAGAAGAACACTCGCGGATTTTCAAATTAAGCAGTATGGGTGCTTTGATAATTGTTACAGTTGAGTTACGTTTTTATGTTCTTTTCCCGGCGTTCTTTTTCGTGATCCATCCGATTTTAAAGGGGCCATGGCTAATATCTCGTCCCCAGCAGAACCCCAGATTTACCAGTGGTGATCACAATTTGGCATTACTCTGTGAAATCTTAGGGTAAGGATGTTTGGTTTGGAAGTTGTGAGCAAAATGTGTCCCCGTCTGGTCGACCAATATTAATTTTACACAGTACGCTATTGACAATCACCTTTTCAACTCTCCTATCAAAACGAATTTAAGTATTGGCGCGAAACTTTACAGATGGGTTTTGGGGTAAAGGTCATTCTATCAAGATAAAACTTTATTTACTTAAATCGGACTATTCCTCAACAGTAGTTCAATTCTTGCCTTAACCCTGAACGTAAATGAAACTTACCCTTATCTATCCCAACTTAAAATCTTAAACACATATGTGTGCATCCAGACGACGACACAGAAACCAAGATGTCATGCAATATCATACACTAAGCTACACTACAAGCAGGGCTATACATTTCACTATCTCACAGTCAACTGTAACATTTTGTAAACCCCAAGTCATCTGTCAACCGTGAGTTCATGCGGAACAGACATTTTGATGACATTCCCGCCGGTAATCAAATTGTTGGAAATGTATCAGGCTGTTCTAGAAACTAGGGTGACAATCAAGACTATAACAAAATAACATTTCAGTTGGCAAGAACTCACAATACGACCATGTACGTACATGGAAAAAATCACGCCCATTACTCTAGCTACCGTCGTAAACGTGTCAATGATGAAAGCTAATGTACAGGGTTTCCGTGAAAAGGCTCAATGTAATTATTGGTTTACTTTATATTCAAAATGACTGGTAAAAATCCCACCATTAATGAAATAATCGTAACTGCATGGAAAGTAACAAACGCTGTGAAAATTACTCACATTCTTGGAAGTTTTAAACATTCTAAACAGGGGTGCGTTTATTAGCAACATTTTCTTTTCGCTCATTGTCATATCCTATAAGACAGTACCTCGTTTAAGTATGGTCCGAGTTCGAGCCCCGCTGAAGCCCTGAAAAAACCCTTTGCACTAAAGAGCGGGATACCTATACAACAGACGAGCCAATCAAACAAATCGTCGCCCCACATCACAGATACTGTCTTATCTGACGAAACACCGTTTCCGAGAAAATTACGATTGAAAATCTTTCGGGAAAAACTTCTTTCATGTACACCATTTAGCACGTGTATAATTCTTTTATGGTAAATAATACTTAGAAGAGACCTTCATTTTTTGTTTGTAAATAATATTTATAATCTTTTATACTCTAAATGTGTTTTCCAAATTCATAGATCTCTATGTGAAATTCGACATTTTGATTTCTGCTCCCGATTTTGCGGATAAGACAGTACTCTCTAAATGTAAGAAGAGTGAAAAAAACGAGTGAATCTTAATTCACTCGAAAAGAGTGTAAACCACTCAAAAATATTGTCATTGTTGGTTAATCCACTCCAAAAGAGAGAAAGCACTGAACTTTCACTTTCATTCACTCACAAAGATACTCTCTTAAAACGAAAGAGTGAAAAACCACTCTAAAAGAGTGAAATCTCACTCCAAAAAAGTGCCAGCTGAGTGACGCATCTTTATAGTGAGATCCCTCAAAATAAAGAGTGAACAAAATAACTCTAAGGAAATGTGAACAATAACTCCTTTTTAGAGTGAACTAGTCACCACTCTTATAGAGTTGTGATTCTTAGGAATTTGTTTGTTTTGGTGCGTATATTGTATGTGTAGGTCCTAATTCATAGCGTCGTGACTGAATGAATATTGTTGGCGCATCATTGGCCTGATTCAGTGAGACATGCCTGATTGTGGCATGCATGGACGGTTGATCACGGTATGATGCTCGTGACATGCATTATGGTGCGTTTCGTACAATGTGTAAGCCTAGCCTGGCCGGGGACCTGGCGCAGACTCCCGTATGTACGAGTGATCAATACAGTAAATAACAATTTTAATGCTTCTCCACACCTTGTCTGTAAATGCTATGAAATGTGACCGACACATACAATATACTCACCCGTGAGGATATCTATGATTTCTTCACTATTCAACGTCGTTCAACCGTTTGCTGACGTTCTCACTTAACTCGTCCGCCAGGTGTTCGAAAATAATCACGCGATTGCGGCGTTTCTGATTGGCTATTAGTTCACTCCGAAAACGAGTGAGCATTTTCTCACTTTTTTAGAGCTAAAAAAGCCGGTCGATAAAGAGTTCAGAGTGGGCTTACTCCCGAAAAGAAGAGTGGAATTTTGAGCCACTCGGTAGAGAGTGAGCTCTGTTCACCGAGCGGGGGGGAAAAATGAGGGTGTCCGGGTTTGCATTTTCTCGCTCTTATAGCTAAAAGCCACTCGATTAGAGTTAATTTAAAATAACTCTAAATTCCGAGTGATTTTTCACTCTTCATTTTAAGAGAGTAAAAAGAGTGCGAAGTGAACAAACCACTCTAAAATTTTTGTCCTCCATTTAACTCTTTAAAGAGTGGACGTTCCCTCGTTTCAACTCCTTTTTGAGTGAACATCACTATTTTTACTCGTTCTACTAATATTCACTCACAAAGGAGTACAGTTCACTTTACACGAGTGAATGTCCACTCTTTAAAAGAGTTAAATGGAGGACAACACTTTTCGAGTGGTGTTCACTCGCACTCTTTTTTCGCTTTTTTTTCTTTTGGAGTGAAAGTTCAGTGATTTCTCTCTTTTGGAGTGGATTACCCAAACACATGCAACTATTTTTGAGTGGTTTATACTCTTTTTCGAGTGAATCTTAATTCATTTTTTCACTCTTTTTACATTTAGAAGTATTGAAAATCATTGTTTTATTAGCAGGAGAACGCTCGCACTGTAGATAAGATAAGACAGTATGTGAAATTCCGTATGCCGAATTACCATAATCGTATGTGAATGCAAATTTTTAAATTAATCTAATAAAACACTAGGCCTAATTATATCCTCAGTAATTAGAGGGCACAACCACTTCTGTAGTTTGGTGTATTGTAGTACTCAAATCACATCCACATACCAATATCTAAAAATGTCAAATGTCAGATAAGCAGTATGTGATGTGGGCGACGAAATATATTCACCCTTGTGCAGAAGTTAGACAAGATACGAGTTCAGTACACAGGGGGATTTTGTTTACTGATTGGACACATCATGAAAATTCTTTCACACTCCGATTGAGATCAACTTTAATAGGTATAATTATGTGAAATGGATCACTCCTGACCGCCACTATTTTGCCAAGCCACTTATGGGCCCTCTGCAAATCAACGAGTCATGTCTTTTGAGAATCAACTATCACTTCTTATAAATAACATCTTAAATTTCTTACAGCGCAATGAACCTTAATACTAAACACATGAATCTCTCACAGCTGTCCTTTCAAACTTGGACAAACTAAAGGGATTCCGAACTCGTCAGGTATAGTATTAAATCATCATACTACGGAGCAACTAATGGCATAATTTTTTTACGAGGTTGATTTTAAAAACTTAGGGCACAAAAGTATTTTAGTGTAGATTAGTAGATTTATGTCTATTGAAATAAGGCGGTGGACATGTCTTCTAGCTGTTGTTTCGTAGTCCCATAGTGAAGAAGGGCAAAACCAAGTGTAAATACATAATAATTTATTAAAAACATTAGCCCTCTGTTTCTCGTTATAAAACTTGCACAATTTCTGGAAAATAATAAATGTCCTTTTTCCCAATATTAGGACTACCCACTAACACGAAACGTTTCGAAACGTCTGAAACGTTTCCAGTAGGTTCTACTTTGGTTCCGTCTTTGAGAAACGTTATAAACACGTTTTTTTTAACGTTACTGTACATGTATTTACAAATTGGTTACTAAAATTCGTTTGTGGAACGGGCATTTACTACCTTTAATTATCACCAAAAATATGAATATCATTAAGACGAAACAACGACGTTCGCAGAACGTTTCATTAGAACAACAACAACCAACTCGACGAACCGAAACCCCGCAACGTTCCGAGAACGTTTCAATGTAACTGGACGATTGAAAATGCATTTCTGAAGTGTGGTTGTGTTTTTTTTTTCAAGTCATAAAAATACATAATTAAAAGATAGCATAATTACAATAAACTAATAATAATACCCGGTACTAATATAACAATAGGCTACACAATATTAATCAAAGAACAATAATAATAGGATCGCAGTAGGCTAATAATGATAAAATTACGCTTCATCTCATTCATACTCCAATCACTTATCGATCTACTAATTGATCCAACATCAATTAATATCATGTTTTATTTCATGTACATCAATTCATTTATTGTCGAAGTTCATATGAATTTTCATCAGTCAACTCTTTAGTCAGTCAAATGCTCTATGACCGCACCTGTTTCTCTACCACGACATGAAATCTGACCCGTCGTTGTACAGTTGGTCAATGTTTCAAACACGAAACAAAGCGACTCGATCAGCAACGGTACAAGACAGCGTCACCATTTTGGATGATCTGTTTTATTTTGGCTCTTATGTTATGACTTATTCTATACTGACGCATTCTCACATGTGACATATAGATATACTTCTGTGCTCCACCGACTACTTTAATGCTGCCTATCTCCTGTATACTTACGCTAATTTTATGAGAACAACCACACAGGCTTCGCTAAATGTACCGTGTCATAGCTCCATTCCTTTACGTATTTCTGCATGCAGCTTGGACATGGGTTAACACACTCGTATCACCATTCGTATACAGCAAAGCTACGCTCTTAAATGAGGCAGAGGGATAATAGTTTAACTATATCAGGAGTTTAGGCCTATACATTCGTTCTACTTCAAATACAATGCAGAACGAGCCACCGCCGCTGCAACAGCACATTCAATATCGCCATTTTCTTCTCACAAAGTCATAGCCTATAAAACACACATACTGTTTCCTTTGCTGATTACAACGTCATCATTTCACTATACTACTCGATATAACACGAGCAACACAAAACTGCGTATGTAGGCCTATCTTACACGCTATGGATATATTACATGAATGGAGTTTAAATAAAATTATTTCGGATTCGTATTTTTGGGAAACACTTATTTTTAACAAATACATATACCAACTCCATGGACAAATAACTGTTCAAACTAGCAGATGCTTGCGACTTAACGACCGTTCCTGCTTGCATTACAAAGGTTCTAGCAACCAGAAAAAAAGAGTGCTATAGCAAAGTTACATAAACGTTGTAGAAACGTTTTCAAGGTTCTGGAACCAGAAAAGTATGATATAGCAACTTTCAGAATAACCGTTGTAGAACGTTTTCAACGTTTCTAAAACGTTTCCTCAACGTTGTCAAAAACCCATGCGTTTCCCAACAGGTTTCGGAAACGTTTAGTACCGTTCCAAGGACGTTTTAAATACGTTATTGTAAAACGTTCTAGAAACGTAAAAAAGTGTCGACATTTTTACGTTCCAAAACGTTTCATTGAAACGTTTCCGTAACCAAACTGGAAACGTTTTGACAACGTTTCTGGAAACGTTTAATTGTTACTGGTATGGATACACATAGACTTCAGCAAACCATAGCGAGATATTCAACAATCGACCAGATAATGCGGAGGTGCAAAACACTTCAGATTTCTTTTTCATCTGAGAGTGGTATGGGGGGGGGGGGGGGGCCTTATTATATTGTTAAAGATTTCAGGTGTTAGCTATGTGCTATCACCTATTGAGTATTTTTTTCATGATGTAAGCGGAAAATACCTATCCCCGTTTACAATAAGTAAATTTGAGCTTTCTATTAACTTTCACCTAAGTATAGGGTGAAAAGGGGACTGCTTGTATAACAGGAATCGGAATGTCGCATCTCTCTCTAACGAAGCGATTGGGCCAGCCTCCACCATTATAATGTTGCTGTATGGGGGTCGCTACCACCTTATACACGATTCTGTTATCTTCCAGCATTGAATAATGCGGTGCGGGCAGAGAATATAGTCCTCCGGGCTCACGTCCGGGAACAATGGTGATCGAACAATAGGGTAATCGATTCACGTTGCTCTTCACGCAACATTAGAAGCTTTATTCCGTTGTCTCTATGGAGCCCGGACTATGATACCGCCGGACTTGATTACTTTCACACCGGTACCCATTTATACACCTGGGCTAGGAGGAAGTAACTGAGCTAAAGCGCCTTACTCAGGCGAAACACATTGGCCTCAGTTGGGCTCGAACCCACAAGCCTTGGTCTTGAGGGTCGAGCGCTTTATCCACTGGACCACATGTGCCCTCAACTTTCATATTTTTCACTTATTCGAAAAGGAAAAAGACGAACAAAACTCATGAAAGAAAAGTTGCCTAGACAAGCTTTTGACCTAACAACTTTGTGCAGAAACAAAATCCGTAACTTATTGCTTACTCCATTTCTATTCATTTTACCGCGTTTTCAGAAGAAAAATAAGGTAAACGACTATGGTCTATATCAACTAGTTATTTATTTGTTCGAGCTAGGACAGGTATTTTGTGTTCTCGTAATGAACAAGTTACTCAACCCGAATCGAGGAGGTGATAACTCTGAATTATATAACAATGGCCCTGCCCTCAAAGGGAAAAGGGATGTGTAGTGTTTTTCCATCTGCATACCGGGCCGAGTGTTGAATATGCGGCTACATGGTTCGTTGAATGTTGTATCCATTGGTCACGAGATTCGGGAAATAAATTAAGGTGACATTTTTATTCTTTTCAACGAAACTTGCAAATTTTATTTGCGGGAACAGGACGGTTCTGTGCTGTTAAGAAGTCTAAACAATTTACGGGTTTTGTATATGGTATCGATCTCTGCACGAGTGTCTGCGCTCTCGGCATTACCTTTTGGTTGCCATGCATGCGTTACCCTATTAAACTCGTGCATGATCGACAAATCACTTACTTGTTTTAAATTTGACGTGGGAATTTTCATGTATCTTATCGATATCCTCCACGGGTATTTTCGATTCTCTTTGGTTCATTTGGAATTGGGGCAAATGAATCATTAAATCATCCCGTCCTTCGGAGGGGACGTAAGCCGTCGTCCCGTGTACATAGAGTCCAACTGTACATGTACATCGCAGTCAGTGTCGAATTAGTAAGGTGGTAAACCGTGACTGTTCCCATCCGCCCCCGTCTAAAAATCGAGCCATGTTAGGACTGTCCGTATCATAGACACACGCGCCCAGGATCAGACTTACTCAGTTGAATAAATTCCTGATAAAAACACACCACCCAAGCCATGCCATGACTTGTGGATACGCTAAAAGAAAGTCTTCGGCCTCCTGCCGGAGTGAGTTAAGAAGTCACTATCTTGCAGAGACTTTGTGTCGAACTTTTAATTCTTTCTCACCCTGAGCTATTGATGAATCTTGCATGCACTCGTTCTCTTACCGCGAGCTTAATATTGAAATGAAAATACTTACGATATCACAAAGATTTATTTATTTCCGTAGGATGGCTTTTTATACATTCGTATCGATTTGCTTGACGGTCAACAAACTTGCCGACGTACGGGCATTTTTGTTAATGAGTGTGTCAAACCCGACACCCCGCTCTAGCATTTCTAGGGACGGGCCATGCGCATCCGAGGTGTACATCTTACAAACAACTATGAATGGTTTTTGATTCATTTATTTAGATTGAGGTTTTTTTTTTAAATAATTAAGGTAAGGTAAAAGGGGACGGCTGTGTACACAGGAACGGAGATGGCCAACCTCTTCGAAGCGATTGGATTGGGCCAGACTCCAACATATGATGTTGCTGTACGTGGGTGGGATCGCCACACCTCATCTTCAGCGAGTCTGTACCCTTACCCAGCATGGAATAATGCCGGTGTAAAAGAACTGAGGTCCCCCTGAGAGAGTGTCCTAGCTACCTATAGCAACATGTACGGCAATATAAACCGTGATCTGTAGACGACGGCTATTGGGTACAGTGCTGAAACAATGATGACATAACAGCCCCAAATGGGAACCACAATAGACAGATGGGCTGGGGTGCGTAGGCTACTAAGTCACACGGAAACTGTATATGACACCGGTCCCCATTTTATTTACACCTGGGTAGAGAGGAGAGTAATTGATGTGGTAAGCGCTACTCAAGGGGACGAACCACATTGACCCCAGCGGGCTCGAACCCACAAAAACATTTGGCCGTTGCGGGCGAACGATGATCCACTGGACCACATGTGCCCTAAATATTAAATAAGACCATATCTTCTAATAAATGTGTATTATCTTTATAGGGAACACCCTGGGACGTACGTTACTAGCTCGCAGTTGCGTTATGTGGCAGAGTTGGCAAATGAACTCCTAAATACTATTAAAAGTGTTTGTGCTTAAAGGTGAACGAGAAGATTTCAAATAACAGAGCTCCCTAAAAAAATGTGGAAAATCCTGATTTTGTATACTGGTTTGTACTGGATGTGAAACGCTTTCATCAACAATAATCACTATCTGAATAAGGATTAAGCTGAGAGCTTGCGAGCTTTATCTTTGGTACAAAAATTGTGAAATTTTATTTCCTTACTAGGACAGCAGCCTATTTTGTCTATTGGAAATATAGCATGTACAACCCTTTGTTTTCTCTCTAATTATTCTGTAGCCAATAGCCAAATAAAAGGTAGGGAATCTATTGCGTTGTCTAATATATATGAAATCACTACCATGTCCCAAAAACATGGTGACTTGAAATCTCTCGGCGCACATTTAATGAGACAATATCTCAGAGAATCACCGTACCTCAAGTAGCATGTAACACATCTTCATATGGCATTCTTATTACATAGGTCAGGGGCGGGGGGGATCACCCTTGGTCCCTTAGGGGCCTTCCTTAATATAGACGCACCCATGATTTTTAATGATAGGGCTGTGTTGAGTTTGTCTTATTAAATCCACCAATAACGATACCAGGAGGTATAATAAGTACAAAAAGCAAGAAATCTACCCATATAGCCCCCTCCCCATCATCACACCACAACCACCACCAAAAAACAAAACTTAACATTTAAAAAAAAAAAACACCCCACCACCACCAAAAAAAGGACTAAGATTTTGACCGATAAATTAAAACCTTGGAGGTTAGTGATCTTATTTAATGTTAAAATACAATGACAGAAGAAAAACCACTTGCCTATAACGCAAGTGTTATCTGTTTGCTAACGCCATCATGGATTAAATTCAAATGTTCTGTTATGACAAATAAACATTCTAGACTTAATAAGAAATCATGACCTCTTTCAAATAAGGAAAAACTAAGTCAAAGCCACCCGAGGTACAAGGCCAAAAACAAATCCTAAGTTGACATCATTAAATGGCAGGAATTAAAAATCTTTGTTTTTAATTCATCTCAGAAAAATGAAGATACATCAGGTATTGAAAATCGGCCTGAGGCACCTTTCTTTAATCAGATTTTAGGCATTGCTCTTAAACGACACGATTTAGGTCTCATGAGACTCTTTCACTTAAAAACTTCCGTTTAGGATAAGATACTTAAGTTGTCATATTTTCCATGATGCAATCATAGTAAAAACGACACCTTAATGTTTTCCCAATCAAAACTAAAATTAATGGTTTGAGGTCTACTAAGATGACTGTGTAAACAAGAAAAGAAACTCGATGATTCTTCTAAACATTGTCTCATTTTACATGTTCGGTTGTTTTAAATGCTACTCCCTGCCAAAAGTATATGACCGGAAAATTATTGTGCAACAGTATGGCTCTAAAACGCCCTATGTTTTATGTAAATCTAGTCAATTGCAGTATTTAGGAGCAGAAAGAACACCGCATGTTGAAAATTCCGATATCCTACTTTTTAGTGTATTGAATTGATTTTTGCATCATTTTTGGGAAAATGCCAATTTTGACGACTCGCGGATTTATGACGTCAATGTTGACGCCCCCGTACTAGGTATGTTGATACTTATTTGTATCAATTGCAAAGAGGGAGGACGTGTGACGGATACATTTTGAACCCTTTTTAACAAAACAATTGAAATTGGATTGTTTATGAAAATTCTTGCTAGTAGCATAGCATATGTTTTAATATATGAATCAACAGAGCGGTGGAAAACCCCATCTGTACAATACAATACAATTAGGAAATGAGGAATAGGGCTATACCAGATGTTGAGATGGATATGGATTCGGTCATGAGTTCGTCCAATGGTCGTTGTAAGTGGTTGTCGGAGGCGGGTTCACCTACTACAGAGGCGTTAACAAAGATAAAACATAAAATCATGATAAAGACCCTAACTAAAAATAAAAACTACTCTATTTATTTTATCAGATTTTTACGAGAACACATTTCAAGAAGATAAACAAAGTCCCTTAGAATAAATGAAATGGATAGAAGAAACTGAAGATTGGGACTTGCAATGAGCGCTAAAAATAATGTTTTTTGATATGCACCAAGGAATATATAGTCACCTGAAAGGGAATTAGATTCAAACCGACTCCGTCAGTTGATCATTTTCAATTTTCCTTCATTTTCAGGCAAAGTATCTTTGTGTAGGAGTTTTACATCTACCACTAGTAAACCCAAACCTTCAGGCAATGTTAAAATGAAAGGTCATGGACCAGGCTTCACGATTTTAGGAAAATCAACACAAACTCTGAGTTTATTTCCTTTGTGTACCTTTCCTACTGAAAAGAGGTCATTCTCTCTGATGGCGAATAACTTTTTCTTATGACACTAGTTAATATAATATTCAACACCTGAAATTATTTATAAATCCTTTCTGAAATCATCTCGTAGAGATATTCGACACACTATCATTACTATGAAGTACATAACACTTCTACTCATTGCAAACTTCGTATACGTCTGTTTGAGTGAATGTTGGAGGGCAAACCCTAAAATTCTTTCAAGTGGTCTACTCGCTACACCATTGAAAATACGAAATCAAAAGGGGTAGCTTAACCCTTGTTTGATAAACGTACAATTGTAGCACTTGGACGCATGAGGATTTTGTTTTTGTGAATCTTGTTTTCTCGTGATGCTTAATTTTTTTTTAAATTAAGGTTTATAATTTCTATCTAACTGAAACGTAAATAATTAAAGAGCCTACGATCGGTTTATCACGGACGGACACATGGCAAATTTTGAAAGTTTGCACCTGGAGAAATTCAAAATGAGGTGCTTGTGGAATGTTTTTGCTTTAAAACCAAGAAAATCTACTGCATCACCAAATTTTTTCAGTCCTCTTTTTCAGGCCCTCAATCCCCTCACGAACCGTCATGTCCGTCCGTTTATAAACCGATCATGCTGCTTAAACACTCTATTGAGAAATCTAAGAAATCAAAATGGACTTGAAAGATTGTCTAATGAATGCCATCAATGGTCAGAGTGGTTATTCTTGACATAATATCGAGAAATCATAAGAAATCAAAATGGGACTGTGAAAGATTGTCCTAATAATCATCATGCGTCAGAGTGGTTTTTCTTGACATAATTGAAAGCAAACACTTGGTTTGGATGACCAAAAGGCCCCTGGAGATGAACCTGTGTTAGGGGTTACTTTTCAAATTCTAAAAATTGCCGGTTGACCGTGCTTTAACTTGCGGATGAAACGTCTTTTATGGTGTTGGAACATCGAAATCGGTTCCAACACGAACCGCGTAACCGGGGACAAAAATCGATTGTTGAGTTTTAAAGCAGCCGCTTATATTCATTCATTTATATATCCCTAACGTCAGTTTCGGAAAAATGACTACCAACCTACGATCACCCGCAAAAAGGGAGGTAGCGTTATTTTTTTGTTAGATCTAAGGGGCAATATCCGCTAAAAACAAGGCACGGGATCTTCCTTTTGGTAAAGTTAAGGAGACGTTGGTATATGTAAAACATACAATATACCTTCCTAATATCTCAGATGCACTATTCTGCGGGTTTGTAGTCCTCGTCACTGTACATTTGCAATTTGTGTATTCACTGCAGATGTTAAGCGTGGTTGGGTTGACGCCCTCCTAATGGTGGGTTCATACTTCCCGGCCCGGAAGACGTCGGTTGGCGCTTATCGAAAGGCTACGTTTTGCAGACGTTTACCGCGGAAGTTGAACCCACCTTGAAGCAATTAATACACATTTTTTTGAATAGCGCCCCCATTTTTTTCAAAAAAATTGAGATTTTACACGGATTCATTGGAAACTGGCTAGTAAACTATACCTTGGAATGGTAGCTCGACATTCTGTGTCTCACAACGAAGGATTTTTGTAATTAGAATAATTATTATCGAGATCTCGATATAATTGAACGGCTGCTGAAACGGCCTTCCAATGTTAAAATAGCCGGAAATAGCGCCATGTACGTGTCTACGCTCCTCCATAGTTGTTTTATTAGTTCAGGCAAGTCACGTAGAGGTATTTTCTCGAGGTGGCAGTAATTCATCATGACGGACATAAACGGAGCATTTCCAGCTCTTCCGCTAAGTCAATCTGGGATCCCAATTCTAATTACAAAATCGCTTATTTTATATAAATTTGCATTTCTTAGCATCTCATTCGCAATGTATAGTTCCTAGACTCTTCTTCTCATCGTGTCCAAACCCTGTGGTTCTCAAATATGATCCAGCCCAGAGGATGGGTACAACGTCTGGCTGCTTCACTGAATTCCGCAAGGTCCTTGTTTGTGGCATTGTTGCTCCCGCAGTGGGCGGACCAGAGTGTTCCATTGTCGGGGTGCTGTTGCCACAAACATTATCCTGATCTGCTTCCAGATGAGCCCCACTTCTGCAAGGAAACCTTAATCGGCCTTCTGTTCTCAATCTATTGAGGCATCGCCATTCATCCCATGAGGAGTCAAGCTCCAGGTGGGAGATGCTCACCATGTTCACTACCGATAGATGTATTGGTTGATGGCCAGTCTTTCTTCCACAAGGCGACCTCTTTAACCTCCTTAGAGACTGTGTGCAAGAGGTTGGACTTTGCTTAAGAAACTCTCTCTGGATTTAATAACGGTTGGCATGCAGGTTTTTCTGTCCCATATAGGGTGCTTCACATTGGTACTTGGCAGCTTACTCTCTTGCATGCTCGCTACGCTACGACGGGTGTCTGGTGAGGAATTCCTGCTAGGATGTTACAAGTTTTCCGTTGGTGTTGGACGGAGGCATCCTCTGATAAGATGGCAGGAGGCATTTAACGCTGGATCAGCTTTCTTGGCATGGGTGATCTTTCCCATACAGATAAAGCATACTCTGCACATGAGTAGCCCAGGGCAAGTGCCGTCGATCTTAGGGTATGTGGGCGAGCACCCCACTTTGCCAGTGAGTTTGTTCAAGATGTTGTATTGCGTGAAGCATACTTTACTCCTCGTCTTCTCGATGTGGGTCTTATAGAGAGAGTGCGGTCCAAGCTAACTCATAGGTAGACAGGGTTAGCACATGCTCAGTGGAGTTTCCAGACCAGGTAACTTTAAGCTGACGTTTGGCTTCACTGTCGTAGATGGGAAGCACACACCTGTGTCTTATATGGATTTGAACGTAGGTGGTTTTTCTCTCATCATAAGGAGTGAGTTTCATCCAAAGCTTTGGGAGAGTCTCCTCTTCAACACTGTGAAGTCGGCATCTTGTGCACTAATTCCAAATCGTCTGCATAACTAAACGACAGGTTCCTGCACTCCTAGGTTGTTCGTTGGTATATATTTTGACAGGAGAAGTGCAAGCACACTCCCTGTGGTAGACCATCTTGAGCCTACGCCATCGGCTCTTCTTCGCTCCTAGCTAACAAAGAACATCCTGTTTGCCAGCATCCTCGGATAAGTTCAGTCAGGCGGATGTCCTTGGTATTTCCAGATCTTATAATAATACTAATATAATCGCGAGATTTTATGTACGCCTATGCTCTTGTCCTTAAGCGCTTTCACAAATGGCCGCTGACACTGTGGTCCAACCATACCATATACCATTTCCATCATTATCAAGGGATTAGCATTATCGGGACAGCGCTTTCCCTTATCCTCAACATACATCGCGATCACCATCGCAGCCGTGGACGCCGCTCCCTCAAATATCGCATGGGTAAATCGGGACAACCAGCGGTTATTTCTGGTCCAGGGGAAATTACAATATAGCTGAATCTCACAGGGCTCGAACGCACGCCTATACGCATGGAATGAGCATACACCGGAGTCGAGGCGCTTACCTGATTGAGCTCGCTTGTCCGCTTAGGGAGTAGCCATCTTTATTAACGTTGTTCGTAGGCTGCTGATAGGTCGACGAACCACCGCTTCCGGTTACCACACCCTTCTCGAAACCCTCTCAATGTGTTGAGTTAGTGGGGAGTACTTGGCTTTTTGTGATTTGCCTGGTCGGAACCTGCTTGTTCTGGTATGAGGTGTTCGTCGTCTATCACAGGTGCGTACGATTGAGCAGGAGGCGTTCAAAGAGGCGTTGTGATATGGCTAAGGAGTGATATATGTCTGTAAGCTCTTGGGATTGGATGGATCTTTCCATGCTTTAGGAGTGCCATAACTGTGCTTTCCTCAGATCTTTGGGAACCTTTAGGAAATAAGGCAGCAATTGTCGAGCTCAAGAAGCCATTCCTTACTACTAGGCCAAGATATTTTACGTTGCTCTGTAGAGATGGTTGTCAAGGCTACTGCTTCCATGTTGAAGTTTAGCATACCAGATTCCATTCGTCCATGTTGAAGGGGCGAGTGAAACAGGGTCACCACTATACCCTCTTGTGGTCTAGTTTATCTTCTTGGGTTTCTGCTGCACTTGCCATTAAAAGCGTTTGGGTGGGCACTGGTTGGGGTACATTTTGGCTGCTGTGGAGGTTCGTGTTGGATCCCCTCGGAGGCTTCGGATGGTAGCCCAGCTTTATTGCGTTGTGGGTCATATCGGTGGAATTCAATTAAAGTTTGCCAGGTTTTGATCTTTTCCTGGGAGATCCTTTCCGAAACTTCCTCACCTTTACCAGTTTTGTTTCAGCCGAAAAATGATCAGCTTCAACATGGTGATTACTCTTGGTATTCTCTAGCACATTCCTTGGCAAGGCCTGGTATATATTCCGTCCTACAGCCTCTGGGTAGATCTCCGTGCAGTCTGTTCACTAGTTGGGCAAAATTTGTCATAGTTTGGGGTTTTGGAGCATCTTCTTCACGTTTCTGATCCAGGTCATCAGTGAATCCCTTGCCAGTCTGCTTTCCTGTAGTTGAAGCGGCGCTTAAAAGGCACGTTGTGTGTCCTTACTGCAGCATTGCTAGTCGGGTTTGTAACCTCTCTTCCAACGGCCACTTTGAAATGATGGCGGCAGCTTAGAGTCGTGATGGAGAGTAGATGTTGGCTGTCGATCCATTCTTCACAGCTTGTCCGTCTTTCTTAATTTCATTGTAGCCCCATTTGGGTTACTATGGCTGTTGAAGGCGCCAATGAAGAAGTGAGGTTTGTGGAATTCCAGGGTTGACTTAGATGCTCGAAGTCTACTGATGGGGGTGGGGGGGGGGGGTTTGTAGACCATGTAAATATGACAGAGCTAAGCCCAATGGTGATGACTTCAATGTTATCATCGACATTGAGGTTGCTTCTACTTCGGTGCCGTTCTCACAAATATAGCACTTCCGTATGTCGATGTGGTCTCTCGGTGGCAAGGACCATTCCTGGTTTAAAGTTGGGCAGTGGTTATTGATTCCCTGTGGGTTTTCTGTCAGACAGTAGGACATCGCAATGGAGATTAGGCTTTAACACAAATCAGCAATGAATGGGTAGGCTTTTTTGCACTGATGTTACTTTTTGGCACTTTTTCGTAGACAATTTAACCAACCGTAAATCTGTGCCCAAAATCATATTTTGAAATGTGGGGACGCTCTTCAAAATTGCCATTATTTGCTTTAAAAGGTGCATTGTGGTACTATGCTAAAAAGTTCTATATTGCCGGAGGGTCTTCAAATTTTTTTTGAATTAGAGAAGAGAGGTATTGCTTTTAGCCCCTGTCGTGTATCTGTGTAATATAACACTGGCGAAGCATTATTTAATAGACTAGGCCAGCAGCCCATGGGGGCTAAAACAAAATTTTTATTCTCTATTACCTCTTTTATCATATAGTCTAAAAGTCGCCAAAAGGAGAATACCAATACTTCACCAAAAGAACCAAAAAGTCCCGGCTTGTTAGCTCAATTACAAGAGCGCCGTGCTAGAAAATACGGAAGTTACCGGGTCGAATCCGGCCAAGCTCACACATGGTTTCTGCATAAACGCAGATATTATTATAGGCCTTTTCATCATGGGTGTACGTCAGGTCAAACTTGCACATTGTGCTTCAAAAGTGTTAATAATTGTTAACATATATGTTCAAGTAATAAGTCTCAATCTATTTTCAGAGTTTTAGGCTAATTAGGGCCTAATTAGGTGTAGATACTACTTTGTGTACGCATCTCAAATTGACTTTCTGTTGAGTGCAAACAAGTCGTAACTGGTCATCGAAGCTTTGTTGCACGAAGCGACCTTTGTTTGCACGACACGGGAACTCATGTGTGTAGTTAGGCTATTTTGATAAGCTAATTATTTTAATTAGTATACTTAATTGGAAAATAAAATATTCATAAGATATTTTTAATAAAATACAGTATGAAAAGTCACAAAAAGAATGAAACCCAAATGCTTCTGCTTGTGAAAACATGAAAATGTAGATACACTTTGTTGCACGTCACATGACGATCTCTGTCCATGTACTTATCAAGATTTCTGACTGAGTCTGTTTGGTTCAACACATTGTTGCCAACCATAAAGAGGAAAGAGAATGGTATACACTTTAAATTTGTATAGAACCAATAACTAAGCATTCCGTTTCTCCCTATTCAGTTTTAACCTGTTGGATCATCCAGTTTTTTGAATTGTCAGTAATACACAATTGTGCATTTTCGGCATTAAAAATTCAGCTTTTGTTTAGCAGGCCAAATGATGTATAAATGTTGTTTCATCGCTGCGTATATCTGGAAATGAGAGATTGTATTTTACGAATGATAGCCACCAAGAGGTAGATAATTATGTTGTAAAAAATTGTGGATAAAAACAGGTGATTTTTACATGATTTTTTGGGAAAAAAAAAAAAATCTGCAAAAACTGAAAAATTAGGGTGGTCGGAGGCCCGTGAAATACTGTTTTTTTTTTTTTTTTCGAGTCGCCTAACGTCATTTGATTTAATATTCGTGACAGGCTAGTCTTTAATCAAGTAAGCGTAATAGCGCACTCCCTACTGTTAAAGTCGATGAACAGACTAGCACCCGTAACTTGATGCCGTTTTTGAATTCCCTGTTGTTGTTAGGTTGGCATGTCCCTACCCCCCTGGTATCTTGGCTAAAATAACCATTGAGGGCGCAGTTATCTTAAACGCCAAATACATGGGGAGGAAACCGGAGTTCGATACGTAGATTTGGTATGTGTGAGGTTGCCGAGCTCTTGTGGAAAATCCCTAACTCGCATTTTTTATCCAAATTTGCTGGAACATTGCTGACGAATTCTTTCAATTTTAATCCTACGGCGAGAAAATCATTATTCTGCGAACTTTAGTTCTCGCAAGAATTGGATGAAAAACTGCGCAATTTCAAAAACCCCTAGACTGACTAGAACCTTATTCACATTTATTTAGTCTCTACAAACATACACGAGAATACTGCACGCTTCCTTGTTTTGCCCACGATGCACTCAAGTTACCTGATGTATTGATCTTACATCCTGCTCAAAAATTCCCTTTTCTTTGACTTCGTCGTAGGTCATTGCCTATTTTTATGAAGTTACCATATACGAATCGTTTTTGGGGTAGTGCCTTTGGCAGGAAAATATTGGGTTAGCTAGGGCACGGTGGTCGGAGTACCCCGGGGGGGGGGGGGGAGGGGCAAAGAGGGATTTATACCAGGGCTACTATACTATGACATACACGAAAATGGCCATTCTGTAGGGTAGCTTAAGGGAGCTACGGGGCTGCAAAAGTTATACAGGGGTCAAATTGAAAAGTGGTCCATGTTGTTGAATTGCATACCAAAAAGTTGTTATGATCAAGGATTAAAAATGTATAGTGTGCTATTTATCCTCGACTTCCTTAAGATTTATAAGCTGTTATCTGTGTTTATAGGTCAATGGTTAAATTTAGTCTACAGGGGTCAAATTACTAAAAAACGCTACATTTTCAGTGGATGTCTCATAATGTTTGTAATGTTATTACATTAAAATAAGGAATAGTTTGGACCCTCTGCAATGTGAAATTAACAAGTTTACGACCATCCTTCTTACGACCCTATCCTATAGGGCTGGGGTTAATTTGCGGGATAAAGCCTCTTTGCCCCCCCCCCCCCCCCCCCCCCCCCCCCCCCCCCCCCCCCCCCCCCCGTGGTACCAGTAAGGCTACTCAGATGGTCTGGCTCTCCACTAAAAACGTTGCGACAGAAAAATGAGCGTGTAGACTATGTCTAGGTTATAAAGTAACACCAAGGGACCCCAAGTAGGGTCCATTGAACCAACATTTACTTTTGCAATTTCTCGGTACACAATGATATTTGCCAAAGAGATTTTGCTAATTGTCTTATGAATACGCTTCTCCTAATACCAAACAAAATTTAATGTGCCCACGGCTTCATTAGCCTTATTAGGTTGGGTCCCAAGGACGACTCCCACCCGGGCACTAACGGGAGTGTAGTGAACACCTTTTGTTAGACCAATGATCGTGCATAAATTTTAAAATGTAAACAAATCGGGCTCCATTTTGAATCCTGAATAAAACGTGCCAGCCCGTTCACAAACTACAACTCGCACAAGCATTGTAATCACATACACTATTGCTCATAAAGTTGGATAAACATATTTTTACCACTTTTTATGGAATGATTCTTACAGTGTGAGTTTTTTTTTTATGATATATAGGGTGTATGTCACCACACTACTTGAATGATCAGTCTCTTCCGAACATATCACCATGAACTTAATCCACAAGTAACCCTTTACGAAATGTGTCCTTAGCCTGAAGGAAAAGGGTGTATTTCAACAGCATATTTAAGGATTTTGTTACATGTTTTTCACATCAGTCATTTTTACATATAACACATTTATTTGTGATTTCACGCATCGAAATGTTCAATATTACTGTTTTAAAATGTCAACCGGTCACTAACATCGAGAATGGCCACCCCTGGCATGAATCAATGCGTCAAAACGTCGCGGCATACTGTCCACAAGGTGGTTTATGATGTCAATGGGCAGAGCCTCCCACTCATCGGTCAGAGGCTGAGCTAACTCTTGTAGTGTTTGGGGAAGATTGTCCCTGTAATTGATGGCTCGGCCTAAGGCATCCCAGCATGCTCGATAGGGTTCAAATCAGGGAAGCAAGGGAAACATTGTCGTCTTGCAGCTGAAAATTGTTTACATAAACCCTTCTTGCATGTGGCAGACAGTGGATTTCCAGAATACCCTGGTACACGACGGCGTTCATGTTTCCATCTGGCACCACCGTGATGTTTCCTCCATAAAGAATATTTTAAACCTTTGGTCCATTCCTGAATACAGTCATCTCGGAGGTTCTCACCACGTAATCGACGAACCCTTTGTCTTCCACCTTGATGGTCAAGGATGTAGCGGCTTCCGCCAATAAACACAACATTTCGCCAGTGTCTGAGCTGTAATCGTCTGTGCTCCCTAGCCCAGCGAAGTCGATCAACTACGTGGTGAACGGTTGGGCGTGGACTTTGGTCATTCGTCTTGCTCGGTAACTATAATTGTTGAAGCAATCTCCGATCAGTTGCTAGAAATTCATCCTGCTCTGACCATGCTGACCATATCAGGGTTCCTCTGCATGGTAATAGCTTATAAAAAACAAAACTTAGGGAAATCGCAAAGTGTAAACGTCTACGGGCAAGACCTGTACGAGTTCAGTGGCAGAGGGACAATGAAAATCACTGTGGATGATGACTGTCAGTCTCAGATATATGTATCAAAGCAAGCATCTCACCATCTCACTGCACAGGCTTGGCCACTCTGACGTTTTTGATTTTGGTTTACAGTTAGAAACAGCTTTGGCCAGTCCTAGACAAAACATCAACATAGGCTTATCTACCCTCTATTTATGAAGAAACAACATCGTTCCACTGTGTACAATGTATACGCTCTAATATCCATGGCAGCAATATTGTCAACAGTGCTGCTGGAATCCCCATAGACAGGAAGTGCAAATGGAGTAGAAAGCCTGAAGACACTAATGCGGCGGGGGTGGAGGGGGGTAATTAAGTTGCAAGGTTAGAATTCACCGCAGCAATGGCCCACATTTTTCCCGGATGGCTTACATTTACAACCATTTTTTGAGAATGACACCATCTATGCTACCATATGCAAGACTATTATGTATGGCTTGTTTATCATTTTATCGGCAGCAATGCCTTGATTAGGAGCCTTCATCTCTGCACCTGGGACTCCCCCACCCAGAAAATAATAACTTGTGGGTCTATGGAACTCATGGAAAGCTTGCAGAATATTGCGACGAAGCAGAGCAACACCTTGGCACGTGTCCATAATTCCTTTCCCAGGAGTGTGCATAGCTTCAGAGACAGTTCCAAAATGCAACTGCATGCTGCATACTTTTTGTGATGATCTACTTTTGGGATGGTCTTTCCTTTCGTCCTTCTAGGTGTTTCAGCAATTTCTCAGCGATTTTCGTTTTCATATCCACACACACACACACAAAATAAATAAATTTAAAACAAGGCAACGAGGTTTACAGTAATATCGTTTTGAAAAAAGGCCCGGTTCCAATGTCCTACAAGACTTTATGTAGCAAATGCTTTCTGGTTGGCGGCTGACATACGAATATGTCGGTACTATTTGCCTCCTTGATTTAATGCTACAATATGGATATCAAATGACGGATGGATGTTGGTAAAGAGTCATCGAAGACCGCAAAATCATTTTCCTCACATTTTCTTTTTGATTTGATTACAACATGTCACTGTCAAAGTCTTACATCAGCCTTCTTTAATCATTGCATAAATTATGTTGAATTAAAGAGAACAGGCTTGAGTATTTAATAAGTACAGATTTGTAAATCTAAATTTACTTGACCAAAGAAGTTTCTGAAATTACCCCCAGAACGGCAATGGAGGCCCTAATTCGCATATTCTTAATATTTGCAGGTAACATGTTTGGCAACACATGGGTGTAATTGATAAGTAGTTTTATTTATTTCTCATCTTATTTCTTTGGGCATTATGTTAAACATTGGCCAAGATTTGCCTTACCCAAAAAAATTTTTTGCTATTCGGCCCAATTTGCATTTGTGACGTCTTGGGACATTTGGGCTACTTCAGAATGTTCCTATGATGATTCTTACCCTACAAAACAGGGCCAGACAATACTAATTACTGCTTTGTTTGTATCCTGTCTGATGTACTTTAAAACTATAAAGAATACAACTTCCATACCATCAAGCTACAGCAAGTTGCACAATTTACCGTATATTTGTTGATTATGGAAATAAGTTTTGCTTGGATTTTCATTGATCTTATTGATTGTATAGGTCTATTTTGTGTTTGGAGACCTGGGTATTTTTTTAAATGTAAATGTAATAAAGAGGAAATCTTTCATGACCCCCATTTTTATCTCAGAACCGTCTTGTATTGTGTGTTTGCTAATGCGTGTCGTCTAAATTCGTAATTGCTCTCTTCATTCCCCAAATTAGACCATTTTTGTATTTCGCCACGTAAAGTGGACTACGGGGAACATTGTGATAAACATCGCAGCACACCACCCCAATACCGCAGATTAGAAGCATTGGAATTTTGGGGAATAACAATTTTCATGGATAATCAGTGGCCCATAGTATCATACTTATCTGAAATGCTGAATTCCATGAATTCGCACTTTTAACGACTCTATCAGAGAAAGCTTGTAAAGTGTCAGTGAGAAATATACCGCATATCACTAAAGTGGCCAAAATTGACGGTGTCCGCGCTATAATTATACACGACCAAAGTACTCGCTGCTCCTCTGCGAGACAATTGTAAAGAATGTTCACTACCCTGGTAGGCATTAATTTAACAAAAATTACCAAAAAATATACCGCGCTAGTGTCGGGTCTTGGGAACTTGGATTTTTTTTTTTCAACTGGCTTCCAAAGTGGGCGCCGAACATGGTAAAATTCAGTGAAAGACAATTCAGTCAGTCGAAAAAGTGATACAGTTTCAACAACTATTTTTGGTTATTGCAAACACATACAGTGACATTTCCATGCTGCCAGCTTTTCAAAATAACAAGATGACGGCCAATTACTGGGCAATTCGTGGAAATTGAGACTCAAAATTGGATATAATACTTGTGTAGAAGTAGTGATCCTAGGGATCCTTATATCTAAGCTTTGACTTATTTGCAATTGTGATTTACCGTATTTGTTAGCATTACTTCTTCGAAATCACGATAGCAGCCTATATGGTTGCTAATACCTATAAACATTGACTTGACAGTCAGCCCTTATGAGCCCAGTTTCTATTCCCATGTCTTGAACAATCTGCGTCTTTTCACTCCACCGTACTATTCCTCGTCCATCACGCACTTTCAAAGTTCAAGAAACATGTTGGTGCTTGGGCACCAATTAGCCCCCCAACAATGGCAAATTATGTTAAAACATCCGAAATAGCCAAGAACTGAGAGATAAATACCATTTTCCAAAACAAAAACAATGCTAGTGTATATGACTTTTATTGAAAACTTGGGGGGAAAATGGTATCAATAGTAGTATCCGTAACTTAACTCAGTTCACTAATACTCCTTGTTCCAGTTTACTGTAGGACCTCAATGTCGACTCGGACCATCGTAACTGAATGTCGGCTGTCAAATTGTCATAGTTTTCTGATATGGCAATAAAACCAGGAACTCTTGCTGGCACTTCGCCCCAACTGGCCTTTTAGTTGACCCCCACTTAAACCCTGGAATAGAACCTGGACATGATCCATATAATTTGTATAAAAACACTGAAAATCCAATCTATCTCACACTGTTCAACTATTTTATACTTACAACAAAAACTATTTTTGCGTTTGCATAAACATGTAATGCCCTGTTTATCACAACCATGACGTATTGTTAAGCACTGTTCATCATTTCAATTGTACATGAAAAAGGTATGACCAAGGCCCTCGGCTTCAATACAGCAAAAAACGCCATGTCTGTCAAGTTATTCCACATCTATTATGAAAACACATGATGCTGTGCGCACATTTGCGAACTCACGTCAAGTGAATGGAAAAGCGTGCTGCTATCAATTAATGGGATACATGCCCGCATAAAAATTTTCTGTGTCAGTAAAGCACTCCGAAAGCCATACAAAAAAAACCTTTATCATGTAGAGTTTTACATAATTGTTTATCAGTGTTCAGCAGTCAATTTCTTCTTAATAGCATTTTAATTTTCTCTTGTTGATTATTTCGTTCTCATTGTAATAAGAATATAGTAATAAAAGACTTGTATTGTTTGGGTTCTGCCACTTTAATTCTGGATGGTGACAGCTTGGTATGTTCTTTATTCCCGCATTATCCATCCGAACGCTCAACTTGCTGACTTTTCCAACTTCAATCAAATTGGCAAAGTGGGGTTACAGATTGGACGCTATTACCCTTACCTGTAACTCCTTCACTGTATTATTATCATCTGATATTATTTTATAATTGATAATGTGAGTGAGAAGATATATGGACTGAACCCGAAACCGAATAAAAGTAGTACTAGACAACCACCATGGCAATAATTTTCCTGGGAAATCCGGTATTAGAAATTTTAGTATTATCCTCTCTTTCTTTGAAAAGTTTTTGTGCCTAGCTGCATTTGTTAACCTCCGGAACAAAAAGTACCTAATGTACATTAGCCATGTTAGATAAGGCTAGGTTAGGCCAAACACTAGGCTACTGTCTCATTTGGGTCCGAACAAAACCTCTATACAAATCAAACAAATTCGGGTGGATCAACCAGCCATATTCATGGAAAGCCCTAACACAAACCAACCCACATTGTATTTCTCCTTACCAAATGTAAAAAATACAACCTTCGCCGAACTTGCGGGTGGAAAAATAGTTGGTGGGTTGTGGAGCGCCCCCCTCCCCAATTCGTTTTAATGCTATGATGGTAAACGCTATGACCTGGTGAAAATGATACATGAGAAAAGATAACTTTTTCAGGCAAGATCCACTTACCCATTCTTTATGATAAGATAAAATCCACAATACAAATTACAGCCTAAGGAAAATATCACTTTCATTTGTGATTAAGGTTATTGGGTCACCTATATGAGCACAATTAATTAATGCATGATTTTTTCTCTTTAAACTAATTTATTGCGAATAAATATAAAGGTATGCATACAACCTAGAAAGGACCTTCTACAAGAGGTTTTTTACTACATACTCACAACCTTGAAGTGAAAATAAGATCCCTAAATTACTTGCTTGATTGTCTCCTTTTTGCGTCTGGTTTACTTAAAACTATAAAGAAATAGCTCAACTTTAGGTGGGTGTTTTCCGATTATGTGTATCCTTGTTCTCCCACTTGATAATGAGAGCATGGCACCCTGCAATACAACTATACCATCAGTTTGCGTGGGTAACGAACTTGCGGTTTGATTCTTAAGCGTAATGCCACATTGCAAGGCCTATTCACTACTGGGGCTATATTGATGGTTAACCCTAAACGCAGTTTTTTTTGTTTCTATCTTGCAAAGAAGTGATTTGGAAGCTGAAATGTCGGACGATAATGAGAAAATACGGCCTTTCAATCGATATCAACTTTATCATACTATTTTTCTTCCGGTTTAAAGACAAGGGGGTCCCAAGGCAATCGGAACAACCCTTTACTACTTATCACTTTACAGCAACATGTTGAGATATTGGTGCTAATTTTTTGAAACATTTACGTATAGCTATGTTTTGTTGTTAACATTTCCTCAAATGAATAGGTATTTGTGACAATTTTACAGCCTATTTTACCATGTTCGGCTGGCCATTTTGGATGCCTTTTGAAAAAATCCCAAGTTCCCCTCCGCACTAGCGGGTATTTTTTTTCTTTTTTTTTTTTTTTGGGGGGGGGGTAATTTAAATCCCTTTACCAGTAGTGAACAATTCTTTTATACAATTGTTCGCAGATGAATCATGATAGTTTGGGTTACTCAGAGCGCCGGCAAAACCGTCAATTTGGTCCACTTTAGTAGCCTGAGTTTGTATATTTCTCACTGAAACTTTACAGGGTCAAAAAGTAACACAAATACATCGCGGTCCCCGTACCGCGAGTGTCGTCGCCGTCGCGGTTTGTTAATGTTGCCAGAGTCCCATGAGTCACAAGGTCACATGCTGTCACCTACATCCCACCCCCCACCCACGGAACCCCCCCACTCCTTTCCACCAATTACACCATCCAACATAGCCTTATGGAACTCATACAAGCATGCTTGAAATTAAGGTTTTAACACTTTTGACCGGCCAAAAGGTCACCTGAGTCACCAGTCGCTGAGGTCCACCCACATGTCACCCCACCCACCCACCATCTTTTCCACCAAGGTACATCACCGTAGCCCTTACGGAATTCATACGCATGCATATATTTAGGGTTAACATTTTGAGACCACAGACACACCCAGACATACACACACACACACAGACATCCCCAGAGTAATGCCAAATTCTTCTGCAATTCTGCCGAACCGACAAAAAGACTTTTTGGAGTCAAAAAGATTTCTCTACACTCATTTCAGACAAACAATATTTTACACAGTTTAAAAATTGTTTTTAGACATGAAAACAATATCATTATATCCACATCATTGGTACAAATAGAAAGTTACCTTTTCGCATTGTATGACGTCTTGTTTATGTTTCAAGGTTCATAAATCTTTCAACACAATACCATGAGCCTTGTGCACAATGGATCTGAATTTATATCTACATATTTGAAGGAGGTGTCTTGGTTTTTTTTTTTGTTTCAAGATTTGGTAGTCCCAAAACATCTCTACGATTATTACATTACACACATTTTATACTTAAGGTTTCTTTAGTGTCCATGTGTTGAAGCTTGCCAGTTCAACGATGATTTCCTCACTGCGAAGACTCCAAACATTACACGCATAAAGTTCACATAATATCCATGCATATGCCTGCGAATCTTCTGAGACTTGGGGTTTATTTTGTCCAATAGTGTTCAAGACGACGAGTTTTTCCCCCCGACGACACTAATATTCTGCAATACAATCACGGTATTCTACCACCATCAGTCTTTCACTATGTCCTCATTTAGCACCACAAACTGGAATCACACATTTGATTCCAAAACTAAAGCTCTCCTTCTCTTGGCTTAAAAGACGACAGCAAACATTAATAATTAGCTTTTAAGCTCCGCGGTAGCCAAAGTGGTTATAAACCTGGCACTATGTATACCACAAATCTAACATCATTGTAGATTAAAACTAGCTATAACTATACTGTATAGCTCTGATTACAACTGCTGGCAAATCTTACCGTCGTGCACTCTGCTTTATAACCATAATTTCACAAAATTTTCCAATTCTTAAATAGATATTACCACGCACATGCCCGAAACAATAACCTAACAGACAATGTCAATCAGATTTCCAGAAATTTACAATCATCTGAATTGCATCATTTCACCTTTATAACTCCATGGGAATCCCCAGATCATGTATGGTTTTTGATCTTAAAGCCAAACAAGTTTACTCAGTTTCTAATTTTAGCATCCTTGGGGAATTCCCAACTTCCCCTATTGTGCATCTACTATCTAACAGTGCACCTTGCACAAACAACACTAGGGGAATCCCCTGCCTCTCATTTTTTATCAGAACAAAGTACTTTTTCCCGTGAGAAATCTCTTCTCAAATAAATTGAGAAAAGAATTCCTTTTAATCAAAATTTGAGGGTAATATTACAATTAACACGCATAACATGCTAAATTTTTTTTAAAATATATAATATTACAGGGATTTTCATGATCCACATGTTATCATCTGAACTGTTTGGCCTCAGTTTTGTATGTTTGCGTAATATGTCGTCTATAAAATCCTCTCTGCAAGAAATTGAAAATTTTTGTATTCTCTGCCCGTAAATGTGACAAAATTAGCATAGTGGCCTACGAGGCATTTTGCGCAATTGCGCACAGCCCATACGCAAGAATCAATGGAATTTTTTGGAAATAAAAATTGTTTATGGATATCTAGTGACTACGTTTATAACTTGCAGTTCTAGAACAATGAAATTGCACACCTTTAACGACTCTATCATACAGGATATCAAATGTTTTACACTCGTATTTGTTTAAATTTTCTACAGCAGTGAAAATCTACGAATATATATATTTAACTACTAATCACATTAAAAACAAGATTATTTTCATATCACCTACTAGGAAATTTTGAATTTTGATTTATTGAACTTGCATTGAAAGTTATGC
>JAMKCH010026790.1:0-18990 GCA_023653785.1 Ophioderma brevispina
TCATTATTGCACATACAAATTGGCTACAACTTTAGCTTACGGCTACTTTTCGCGGCCGAATTTCTGTATTTGCCACGTGTTTTTTATTCAAATTGAAATATTTTATTTTTAAGTAAATATCTTTAAAAGCATACAGTACAATTAAAAATTAAAAAATTGCACTGTAAACTACTTACATGACGATGGTGGACCTGAATACAGGTCAATTGCACAACTTTCCTTTTTTTAAAATCGAAAGTGGAGTAGACATATTATAAATGATCTTTTCAGCTAAATGATACACTGGCCCAAGGCACACTTATATTTCGTACAACCCGATGGCATTATATCATTAAACTGATTAAATATGACAATATGGTAAATTTCGGTTGGCATATCTAGCGAACAATAAACAGAAATGAAAAGGAAAACATCAATGTCCTTGTGTTCGTTCAAATTCGTTCGAACAATGGTTACCAATATAATTGCGTTTATATCGGGAAATCGTACCCGTTTTTCAACGATAGCAATACACCTTTTGTAATGAATTACGATTTTGCTAAGGAAAATGGATTTCGACCGTTCATTCCATTTAAACACTTCACATGTGGTCCAGTGAAACAACACACCGACTCATACCCCAAGGTTCCTCGTTCGAGTCCCGCTGCGGCCATGTGTTTGTGCACTGTGGGCAAGCACTTACCCTTAACCTCTCGCTTGCTCCTATCCATCCAGGTGCAAAATGGGGAGCTGTTTAGGAATACTTGTTTTCATTGAGCAACCGCTCAAATAATGAGTATGCCTTGGGCATTTGTAAACCATCTGGCATATTCTAGCAGTGCAACAGCAGTGCTTTGATACATTATGAAGGGCGCTATGTAAATGTCACTTTATTAAACCGAAGACGTATTTTGGCAAATAATATGCAACATTATTGGCGAAAATCGCTTGGGGAAAACCTTAATTAACCAGGGCATGTAAAACACAAAGATCTCTACCTAACCATTTGTAGCGCTGGTGTCTTAGAAAGCGACATCTACTCGCAATCATTGTAAGGTCAATGCCGTCGTGTATAGTTTTTTTGGGCCAACATAAAATACCCTCCTTCCATTATGGAACGAGTGAAGTTTACTCTGGACAGATTGTTTATTTCGAGTGGTAAGCCAGGGTATCCGGGACTCGATCACATCATAGATTTAAAACCTGAATAAACTACTTACGGCTATATATTTTCAAATGGCTGCCAACGGCCATCTTTAAAAATGCAAAATGCCAGTATTTCCGGCACTAGATCAAACAAGCAAATGAGTCTCATTTTCACTACATTCTGATTTTTAAAGACCATGGAGATTTTAAATTGCCAAACTCGTACTTACGGCCATATATTTTCAAAAATGGCTGTCCGGCAGCCCTTCTTGAAAACATGAAAACCATAATTCCGGGCACCAGAATCAACTACTTATGTTAATGTAAGGATATTTTCACTTAATTCTGTATTTTTCAACTTGGTTGTTCGAGGTTAGCAAACTTGAAAGGGTTGATATAATCATAAAACCAATCAAAAAGATAAAATAGGATAAAATAAAAAAGCATGATTATTAACGCATCCATGGCGCCATATAAAGCATATAAATCGTCGCGCGGTCACATACTGACGTATTTGCAAATACGCATTTCCGAAAAACGGCTTGAAGATTTTTGCGATTTTAATTTGCCCCATACTGTGGATGAAAAAACATATATTTGACAAAAGTGAATCAAACTCAATTAACTTTCTTCAAAGAAATTTTAAATTTCAAATATATTTAACTAATCACTGGGATGGCAGGTCTTTCTTGTTGTGTTTAAGCCCTAAGGATCATGAAATTAGGTTAAATATTACCTTGATTATGATCTGGTTAACAACGAGGATAAAGGTATGATTGGAGGAACCGGTGTAAAGAAACTGAGTGTCCCCCATGAGAGAATGTCCTAGCGACCATAGCAACATGTACGGAATACACCGTGATCTTGTATACCCAGGGGTCCCTGTCCCGAAACTAATGACGTAAAGTCTCGTAACCATGGCTTAAGATTTGTTACGAGCATGGTAGTACGTTCCTTAACAGTGTACTTAGATGGTCTTAGTACATTTCTATCAGTAAACCTACGACAATCCTTACGTAACATAAATCTAAAGCCGATTTAAAGGTCATTCCATTCATTGATTGGGATTAAAATTGGGCACTCTGTGGGTGCAAAAAGTCTGAGACACGTTTGCGAATTTACCCTGTTCCTAATTCTCCTCAGTATGAATTAATTTAATTTTGTGGATATATAGACACGCACGTTTAAACACTCGGAGCAGGGTTTTGCGCTTGACTTGTTCGATCAACTTGGTGTTGATTCTTTCATGTTTGGTCGCGGTGTGTGTGTTAACCTCTTCAATCTAATTTTAATGCTTTTTTTCATGTAGCTCCTGTGTTTCACTTTTGCATTCTTGTTTAGTAAATGTTTAATTATTTAACTATTTCAGTGAGACTGTTTTTCATTTCTGTGACCATTTAGATGTATCCATACTCTATTTTGTTATTTTATTTTTTTTGAAATCGAGGGTCTTTCTATTCTAAAATATAATTTAAAATTCAATATCGTGTTAACATGTGCCTGTAGCTACAACCATTAACGTTTTAACTTTAATTACTCCAGATGCAATAAATACTAACATGCTTGGCACATGAACGGTAATTGTAATTTTTTCTACAATACTATATACCATAGCCATATAACAGATGTGCCATGTAGGTCAATCTCGGCATTAAAGATATATGGTTCTTGAATATGGATCAAGGTATAATTTTTGTTTATTTCGTCACCTGTTTTTTGTATCTAAATTGGCAGATTTAAGATTTGTTTTGATTGAGCAATGAAAAATATTACAGCACTTGTTGTTAGAGTGTCAAGTTGGTCATGATAACGTCATAAAATTATTTTTATTGTTTACTTTTAGCAAACAGGTTATAGGTTTTATACTTTGTCTGCTGTAAACCTTGATGCTACAAACTACTACCCAACCCTTACTCTAAACATCAGCTTGATCATACTCATGTCGAATTGATGATCCCGCTCTTCATAACACTGACCTTACGCTTGTGACCTAATCGCGTGCATCATTGTATATCGTCAAAAGGAACACAATAGGGTATAGTTTTTTTCGTCTCATTAGATAACATGACTAAATTATACATATCTGGCAGGCACAAGAACAGTTATTCGTGTAGACGGTATTTACGCATTTGAACTTTTTTTTAGCAAACAACACCTTACAATAATATGTTTACTTTTCTTTAACATGTCAATGCAGGTCTGTAATCTAAGGCGTAATAATTATACAGAGAACTTGTTGTTCCCCCCCCTTTCCAAAATTACCCCTTTTAAAGCTGCCAGTGCCTTAAGCTTACAAATCCCGATGTCGTGTGGCGTGTTCACCCTAGGTCTACAGTACAGAAACACCACGTACTATTCCCTCACTTAATACTTTACAAATACCCACCGCACATTTTTTATATAAGTTTTCACAATTTGACATGCTGTCCTCATTAATCCCTACCTACTCAACTGGGGGAAGGGTGTCACTCACTTGAAGTAACGGTGATGGCTGAAACTCGGAGTCTTTTGGTATACATTCCTAAAAATTGGGGTTGAATACACAAAGAGACATAGGTTTTCATTTAAAAAAGAAATCTGTGGTTGAAATTGAGAAAATTCGAACAAATATTATACGACTACATAATATTTAAAATTATTGAGGGGCGAAAAAAAACCAAAACACAAAACACATACATACACACACTACACCCCACCACATACACACACCCCACACACACCTACACACACCAAAACCAAACACTATAGTGACCCCCGGGTCTCAAACATGTGTCAAAATTAAATTGGAATAATCTCCTACATCATCTCCCAGCCCTCTTCATCCCCTTGTCCAAATAAAATCACGAATACTAGCTCCTCCATAATGGTCCATGATATCAACTTGGTACGTTTTATATGGCAGGTCTACGTCAACTCTGAGTAGACGTATAGAAATTCGCGTAACTTACGATAATCCTGCGACTAGTTAAGTTTCAGGAACGCGTGAACAATCGTGGGAAAAGCGTACGTGCTAGTTTTACGACAGACTAGATTTTGAAAAAATCTTAAGGGCATTCCAAGTTTTCGGGAACGCAGTAAATTCCTAAGTGTGAACTTTACGCAAAAGTTGTCGATAGAAGATGCTACGACTTTCGTACGACCACTTTTCGGGAACGGACCCCAGGCCCATTTTGGTACAGTGCTGAAACACTGATGCATACGGCACTCATGGAGAATACAATGACCGGATGGGTGGTAGGACACTCATTCCACCACCTGTATTATATGACACTGTACTCTCATTACGACGAATTTGAAACAGCAGGGCGATGCATTATTTTAAGGGGAACAACTCGGCCCTCCGGCCCTCGTTCTTCCACTTTAAAACTAATGGCATCGCCTTGGTTTGCATTCCTCGTAAAGAGGGACCATTTCCCAACCTCATATATTTATTTTCTCAAATCCAATTCTGTCATTTATTTAACAAACTTGAGTGTGATATAACCTGTGTAAGATAAACGTGAATCAAAAGCCAAAAATTCTGCCATTAACGATAATTACTGTATGCTGAGTCTTTTAGCGATGTACCCGAATCCAAAACCGATCTTTCCACCTTTCGGATTAGCGGCCGTGAATGCAAGTCCCTTCCAAATTTCTGGAACTTTCTAATCTAAAGAAACGACATGCATGTTTGATATGTATGCATACCAGTAGGGTCAGCCTTTGAATAGCACAAGTACTTTTGAGGTCACCTGTTGTTATAGGGTATGCATGAGTGAGATTTTGAAAGACCTTAATGATAATCGACGCAGCCATAATCGGTTTATTGCCTAAGATTTATATGACTTCTTTTGAAAAGCTTTTTTTTTTCTGTTAGGAGGTCAAGTCATAAAACCCTTTGAACAAAACAAATGAGCCTCGTGCAAATAAGCTAATTTTCTAATATGATTTTTTAATTTTTTAGGTTTTTTCTTTTTTTAAGTTTTGAAAATTTCAAAACACAATTACAATTCAATAATGATACCGTCAATGTTAAGATTTTACATCTTATGATCACTTAATTCCAAATTAAAAGAAGCTCTGCCGTTCAATGATGACATCTCCTCCATGGAAAGACCTCAAAAATGACAGGATGAAAAAAAAGTGATAGCGACAGTTCAACTCAAGCGGCCTGTAGTATCCAAAAATATCGCATGGTACTCACCGATCAACTCATCTTTGGAGTCTGGAGATCAATTACCCTATTTTGGTACTCTAGACTTATCTCAAAGCATAAACACCTGGCTCATTTTCTAATTTATCTTTGGGAATTTTTTTCTCTCTTGCACACTATAAACATGGCCCCCGCTCTGGGAGTTTTGAAAAGTGGCAAAAATGGCATTTAGGAAATTTCCCTAACGTCCGTAGACAATCATTGTCCCTATATCAGTTGGGCAGGTTTCCTTGGCCAGAAGATCTGATCTCACTTTGTTTCACAAGGTGGATGTCCTTGAATATACTTCCAGCATCGATTTCCCTGCTCGTGAGATGCAAACACTGAATTTTGTCACAATCCGCATTGCGCACTCCAATCCTCGCTGCGACTGGCAATTATTCATGGCTTTAGACTTACAAAGTGGATCTCAAATGACCGTAAGGTGTTAGAGTCAATTCCAAAGGAGAGCGAGGCTCAGAAGTGAAAGAGTTAATTCTACAGTTGACTCCCTGCCCTCAGATAAAGCTCTGGGCCGCATGGTGTGGTACAGCCTGTCTAAAAAATAATGGTACATCAGAAAAAAAATGGTTAAAGGAAATTTCATAACTCACTCTTACTTGGTATAATCTTAAGGAACAAAGACCAGGCTTTCCAATTGTGTTTATTTCCATCTTATTTGCTTTTGTCAATCCAGAGATATAAATCAATTTAGTGCGATATACCAAATCGATTTTGTGCACTTTTATTCATGCCAGAGTGCTTCGCCCCGTTATGCCATGCTGTTTGGAAGCTCACAAAAGATTGCAACTTCACCAAGGAAACAAAACCCGATTAAAGTAAACAAATGAAGTCTAGATTTATCGACACACATTTAATAATCAACATAATCAGTTCAATGATAAATATCTTTTTTCATAAAATAATAAGCAATACAAATATTCATTGCACGGCAATGAATGGCAACTTGAATTTATTACAAAATAGTAGCTTTTAAAATCATGCCAGAAGGAATGTAATTGAAACAAATAAAACACTCCAATCCAAAGAAATGGTTTTTAAAAATAATTCCACTATCTTTGTGCAATTTACGATTGTTGAAGTCAACAAAATGATTGGAAGCAAAGTATCAAAGTGTAGGTAGGAATTTGCGATTCATGATAATTCAAACCATAAAAACTCTCTCTCCAGGTTGCTGTACGCCAGATGTACGCTCATGACGTTCTCTTCTAAGTTCTAACAAACAACAGTATGTCGAAGGTTATTCACTTATCTTCAAGCCAGAACTACTGACAAACTTCCCATTACTTAGCTGTTTTCGTATCTTTAAGAGTTTCTTTCTGAAGTTAATACCTTTTTAAAGATTTTCTTATTGTTCAAGTGTGAATAACTTATTTTTAAAAAATTCGTCACCGTTTTCACTTTACAAGAAAGTGGCACCAAACCCGATTTTTGTGTTCCGCAATAAAACTGGAGTTATCTCTCGATGAAACAAGCAAAGGAGATGAAACAAAAAATCTGGAAAGCCTGGTATTTCTCCTATGTGATTACAGAACGACTTACTTATGTGAGATATAATAGTGAAAAAACATCGGTTTTTGATTGTACCATTTTTTTTGAGACAGGCTGTAGAGCCAAGAAGCTTTGGAATTTTTCATATTGGCGTTAACAATGCCCAGCTAAAAGAAGAGGAATCTTGTCTACGTAGTTCTGTTACGATCTTCTGAGGCTGGTATCACCAGCCTCTTGCCTGTGAGACAGATCAAAGACCTCGTAAATTAAACCTAGGCTGCTGGGATGAAGAAATAACACAGGAGTATAGAAAGGAACGGTTATCATGGATGACAAGATCACCAGTCTGTCAACATTTTCATAAGCAGATGTCTAGCCTGAGGATTTTGGAAAGTCAACCATCCAACGAATTTCAGAGCAAGGAATGTGGCTATGGAGTTAGTTCATCTATTTGAGATCACAGAAGACAGAGAAGACATACCTGTTCACTTTTTATGTCAAACTCAAGGGTGGCCTCCACAGTCACACCCCAGACTTGTGTTGACAGCTGCCACGGTTTCAGTGCGTTGAATAAAAGATCCTTAAGGGCTTGAGATTCCCATGATAAAATACTTGCGTAGTAACATCACCAATGAGAAGGACGATATAAACATGTGTAGGAAATAGGGTATAGTGTCATCAGGGAAAGCGCGATGATGCGCAGTTGTAAGTAATATGTCAATACAACTCAACCCAGCAGATATCTGCGCAGGGGGTCTAAGTGTGGAGAGCTTTGTCAGCAATGCTAGTTGGGTTGGGGCCCCAAACAACCAGAGTCTGATTGCCCACCACAAAGTAATCTAAAGCGTGACCAGATGACCACGAAGGAAGAAGAACTGACAGTTTATTCGGTGCATGGTAAGGAAAATTAATCTATAATTGTTTCCCAATTGTTTCAACATTACTCAGGACCTGTCGCAGATGACGAGAGGCTGTGGCATGGCTTTGAGAACGAAGAAATTATCAAACAAGCAAAGAAATGCACAAGGTGAGTGAGAGAAACAGGTGATGTGGAAGCATAAAGAGCCCTCTTGAAGTAGAGCAAACACCAAGTACTGCCAAAGGTAATTCAGCGGAAACAATATACCAAATGATGGCAAAGACTGATCAATGATCACACATTCAAAGCAAAGACAGTCCAGAAATCTAGCCAAATATACCAAACTTTGATCCAGATGAGGGTGGCCTCTTGCGGAGGTGGGCAGACTGGAAGAGAACATACTTTGACAGAAGAGCAGAGTACCAAGTCATCTTGTCAGAAAACCATGGATCTGAGCTGATCCTGGCGACTTAGTCATGAAAGCAAGACCACTCTGGCAGAATCACAAGCTCTCCCATTGCATCAACGATTTGGGTAGTAAGTGCAAAATCAGCAGCACAAAAAGCTCTCAATAGAATGATGTTTTGCGTGTAGAGAAGGACCACAAGCTAGAAAACTGGCAGACTGGCATGAAAGATCGCATGGCAGACCATTCATTTACTAGAACGGGGAAGGACCTGTTTGGTTCTTTAATGTAAAATGGGAGACGTATGGTCAAGCGTTATGCTTAATATTCACGTGTTTGCCAGTTCGTGCTGTTACCACATTGAAGTGGCTAATTTCTGGACATGATAAATATAGCGCCATTAGACGCTGCGAGCAAATAGAGGACATGTCAGTGCCAGATCTAATATGGGACCAATATAGTGGGGGCTCAGAGGGGAGTTGAGCAAAGAGATTAATAATTAGAACCAAATAGAAGACCTTGACATGCTGTTGCAGAACAATATCCAGGAAATTCAATCCTTTCTGGCGCCTCGCACTTCGATGGCGTTGGGAGCGCCAGATTCAGGGAAAAATCCGGGAAGTTGATGGTCCCTGTATAAGGAAAATCTATATCTGATGAGAGCTAAGGACTTGCTAATAATTAACTAGAAGCCATGTAGTAAAACAGCGACCTTAAACGCTAGCAAGCGTGATGCGCAAGATTGAGCCATTGACGCCGAATCATTTGTTATTGCTCAAGACACAAAGAACCGTCCACTAGTCAGACCTGAACACACTGGGCATGTGTATGCAGGAGGTGGAGCAAGTAAGTATGTGACAGTGTATTTTGGCGCGCTGGAAAAAAGAGTATTGCAACAACTTCAATCCAGGACAAAGGGGGGTCAGTCACAAAAGCAAACATTAAAGGGGCATTTCATGATCCAAACCCTCGCCCCCCGACTTACCCTAAAAGAGTGAGATTTGTTCTCATCTGAACCGTTGGCCTTAGTAATCCGTGCTAATTCAGTAGTATCTGTAAGAAAATTCGCAATTTTGTATTTTTGTCCGTAAACGGAAAAGAAAGTACACCACAGCGGGCCGATGGGACCGTGGGAAACACAGCAAATGCTCATAACACAAAACCGCAAGATCGGATTAACTCAAATTTGGGAAACAAGCTTTTCTCAAGAGTATCTAGTGAACAATGACTAAAAACAGAAGGTGCTGGAAGCATGAAATGCACATTTAAGATATGATGATATTGTTTGGTAGCTAGCCACGAGTACGCACCAAGAAATTACCAGGGCTCGTGTAAAAGTCACAGAAAATTCCCAGACAAGAAGGACATGTGAGACAAGTAAAATTTAACAAACCACGTCGTTAACAAGATCAGAACTATGTATTCTGCTGGAAGCTGATTGATCTCAGCAAGCCAGTGAAGCAAAGGATGAAATCATGAGTGAGGAGGAAGTGGAGTTCTAAAGAAACCAGCAGAGCAACAAGGACAGAGAGGTGAGACCAATAACAGTCACTCTAGGAAGATATTAAATTTGTAAAATTTCAAGAGCATTTTTATGGGGATTCATTATGACCATGGGACAATGCCTCGTGTCTTTTTGGAGTGGAGAACCTCCGATACCATCTGTAGTTGTTTAAGAATTATGCCAGTGCCGACATTGGTGTTGGTGTCCATGGATTATTGTGGACGATGACAAATCTTGGGATCCGAACGGTGCATCTATAATTCTGGTGTCCTGAAGTTATAGGCTCTGATTATTGATGACAGTCACCTACTCATTAAAAAAAGTTTAATAGGCAAAACAAAACAACAAAGTGGTTAGGTGGATCTAGTGCAAATAGTAGTCAGGGTAAACGTAGGTCCCAAGACACTCCAAAACCACATCTTTCTCAGTCACGGTTTGTCAGATTTTCAGAGTTCAATAGATGGGTGTTAAATATTTACCCGTGTGTCAGCCATCTGTTATGGGACACACTTCATTATGTGCCAGAGTAGTAGACTATCGAGCCTTATGATATGGCCAGCAGACGATGAACATTGCTCTTCGTTAGTAGGGGTGAGTAGATCTATGGCAATTTTGGCTTCCAAAATGAATCTGATAAGCATGTTCATGTCAACGTTAATTTGATATGGTTCATGGATTTTAAGGTAACGATCTAACATATTGCCTTGGAAAAGCCAATTTATCCAATAATTAAAAATGTGAAATCTCTCGGCTTTATTTGCTTTTGATGGTGTTGATGAAAATCCGACTTACGTTCCGATTTTGAAGCCAAATTCAATCCAAAACACACAAAATGAAGTTAGGCTGTTCAGAGTTTTCCTATTCAAATGCATATAAAAATTATCCCACCAGGTGCTATTTAAGGCAGATCTGTATTTTATTTTTTAAACCTGCTATATTTAAATATTAACATAGCACTAAAAAGCATAAAAATCGGATAATATTTCCTACCTTTTGGGTGAAACGTTGATTTTACCGATTCTATATTGCATTGTGCAAGGAAAAATTGACAGGTTTTCTGACATGCGATCTTGATGACCGTATTCTGAAAATATGATATGCATGTTTGGTACTGCCCTTGATATCAGTGGAATGAGAGGACCAGAGCTCTCAATTGGGGAACACAAACACACAAAATGAAGGGATGTGGCAGTCATCCCCTTTCCGTGACCGAGGGGGTTAGGCTTTTTTCATGATGGGGAAAACTTAGTTTGTGGTGGAAACAAACAAAACAATAAAAAAAAAGACTACGAAGTAGTCTCCATATTTTGCTTTGAAAAAAAGGTTGAATTGAGTTTTGTGTGCAATGAAACACCAAACCTAATTGTTGCTTTCTTTAGAAGGTTGCCAATATTGCAATAGCTGATTCGACCATTTAAAGTCTGACCGAGATTTCGAATATATTATTTTCTTGTGTTAATAATGAAAAATAGTCAACTAGAACTAAGATAGTAACCTAAAAATGCACAATCCGAAAATTTGAGATGAATCGGAATGTTCGTTTTGATGCAAAGGAAACATTTATGTATAGTATATAAGTCCCATAGGTACTGTGTATAACAAAAACTTCCGGATCCGATTTTATAACCAAAAGTTTGTGATTTTCGATATGAAGGAATCGATTTAAGCTTAGCATTTACCACAGTAATTAGTATATGGACAAGCATATGTACATGCAAAAAAACACGATTTTTTGGAAATTGAGGGCGCCATCCTCAGGAATTCTCTGAGTCGTCCTTTAACCTTTCGATTGTAAACGCGTCATGACGGGGATCATAGTAACCAACAGGCTCATTATTTTACATTGACAGTCAATTCCGGAATATAACGTCATAGCGTGTCGAAGGGAGGACAACACTGTCGCCACAGCAAAGCTAGCATGAGTGTATTCATCCTTAAAGTCAGCATGATGAAATAAGGCTTCTTTGCTGAATGAAAAGGTAGGTTGTACCTTTCTTACACCTACAACCAGTAATTGTTTCAATATTATTATTATTATTTTGGAAGTATAATTGATTGATTGTTTATTTTATGTACATGTATAATCGGAATTGAGAATATGGCCACATTATCCAGGAACAGATTATGGTGACCATGCTAGTATAACAAAGCTATATACCGTACGTTTTCAACAGTTTCTAGACCAGTTTTGTACGCAGAATCTGGGTCCAATGGGTGGCCAAACAAAAAACCTTGAGCATTTTCAAAAGAGCAACGCAAAAAATCAAATGGCCACCAAAATTACTAAAACTCAATATGGTAATTACTTCAAAAGTTGGAATTTGTTTGCCTGTCAGTCAGTACACCCATTGTGACCAATATGACCACCATTTAAGAGATTCATTACGCCAGCAAATACAAAAATATCTGATATTTATACTACTTTTGACGTTTAGAAGGTTAACCTTGAGGGTATATACTGATGCTTTAGCCCTCAAATGTTAAATGAAACCATTATGAATAGCTTTCATTAATTGATAATGACATCAATAAAACATTTCAAGATGGCTCCAAAATGGCCCAATGCATTCTTCGTATAGCTAAGAGCTGCAATGTTTGTGGTTATATCACTATACTCATTCAGCGTAACCCTCGTATACGGGGGAGAGGGGGGTTACCACCCTTCATGAACTTTGCTCCGGTGCGCTAAAGTGCCAAAGCTTTCGTAAAAAGATTCCGGGGAATACTTTTCCATCCTTTCCGGTCATTTAGCGAACAAATGTGAGGTAGCACCTGCACCGGGGTTAGGTATGCCATTAAAAGCGAAGGGTAGAGGGTGATTGCACCCAAGAATAGTTTAGGGTGCATTTTTGAAATATTTATGCACGTATGATATAAAACCCTAAAGTTATGTAAAACTGTTCAATGGCCATAATTTAGAGCTGAAACCTATATTTAGCGAAATATTGGGAAGTTTTAGCCTATATTCTGTGGAAAATGTCAATTTTTCCGATCGCGGGACCTTATTTTGATGGGTTTATCAATGGACATAAGAGGACAATAGCTCTACACTGTATCAAGATTATCGCATCGGGTGCCTTTTTAACAATCCGAAGGGTGTGATTGCTCCCTTGGTAAACGGTTTTTACAGAAAAAAGCTTGGTAAAAGGGTTACTATCATAACTTAAATGAAATGATTGATATCTGCAGAGACACCTAGATTGGCGTCCATTGCTGCCAATTCATTCACAAGGCCCGTAATTCCATTCAACGCGCTGTTGGCTACAGAATATATTTTGTGGGGTTTCGTTGGAATATCACTTCCAAAAATCCCATTAAGGCTATCTAAGGTCATTGGAGTCGCTATTTATCCCATGTACGCCCAAACCTAGCCAACGAAGAAACACAATATCCCTAGACTTATTAGTGATCTTTTTGGGTGCTTAGTTAGTGCCATTCAGCCATATTGTGATGCCCATCGGATGGCGTCTTCTTTGTCGACTACCTGATTCTTAAGAGAAGTACATTGATCTGATTGACTTACAGGAATATCAAAAACTTGGAGCACTAGTTTAGCTACATTAAATTATAGCCATCTTAGAGTATCGGAAGCCATCTTGGCTTCTATAATGAAGGCATTTATAATAACATTTTTGAAAAAACATGGGACATGTTTTAGAACCGCTCTTAATTTATTTAGTTTTACATTCTTACATATACGCGGTATCTAGGAGCAAAATAGAAAAAATAGCTTTATCAGCACTTCAACATTATTATTGAGCCATAATAAGCCATATAATGGCCATAAAGTTACTGTCAGAGAAGAAAGGGGTGAGTTCATACAATCGGGAAGCTTATGCGTGACGTCGTACTGTTTACTCCAGGGCCCATCGCGAAAAGTTTCTATGAGATTTTTGTCCAAATATGCTTGGACTGTATGGTCCAAGACTATATGCGGACCATTTGATATGGACCATATTATGCTCCTGGAGCGTAATTTCGGGTCACGATACCCAAGTGACAATTAATGAACTAAACAGGTTTCGTCACCGCGGGAATGTTGCCTATGTTGTTACTTTTTGGAAACGTTTTTTTAGCGTGAGGTTGGTGGGTGATTATTAACGTAATAATAAACAAATGGATGGGGGAAATCGTTGGTACAATCAGTGCATTTAATTACAGCCAGCACATATTTAGCCACATGGAATGCCAAAATCGCTTATATTGGTAGAAAACATTGGTCTGCCCCCTTTCATTTATTGACTGTCAAAACACAAAGGATAAATACCAAATTACCAACCTTGCGGTCAAAAGTAGATCACAATCAGACATTTATGGTGTGGCGGCCATATTGAATCATTTGATCACGTGATTTGACTATTAAGTGAACAAGCGATGAATGTTTGGGGTTGCTGGAATTTCAATTTTTTGCGTTTCTACAAAATACGTCAAGTTTCTCGTTTGGCGCTCGTCGATTCAAAAATACTATCTAGAAACCGTGATAAACAGGGTATCGTCGCCCGGCAATAGGTACGTATTCGACCTTTTGGACTTTTTTGTGAAAAATCTGCCATGTACGTTTGTTTTCACTACTATACCATATCACCAAATTTTAAACTCAAAGTGCGCTTAATAGTTAAAATATAATACCTAATTGGTATTTTATCATTTTCACATAGTAAAGTATTGACAAACGCGTCACATAACGACGTAATTGCGCGTCGTATTTGTTATTTAACGTTGAAGTTGACCATTTGTTGTTTTGGTCACATTAGTGAGTATTTTAATTTTAAGGTAACATCATCTTTTAGTATATCGAAATACATTGGAAGCTGATTAGTTAAATTATACTGGAAATTTAACTTAATTCGGCGATTTTCCACTAGGCTTTAATTTAAATATATGTTTTAAAACAGTATGGTGTGGCAAATTACAAAAATCGCAAAATCTTCAAAGCCGTTCTCTCAAATGCTTATTGTGCAAATACGTCTGTATGTGACGCGGAGACGGACGATATTCTAATTACAACAAGGTTGATATTAGTAATCAATGAGGCAGTAGCATTAACAGAGCGTTTCCAATTGAATTATGAATAACAGCTGAGAATACCATTGCAATGCAATGGCAGTCATGAAAAAAGCACGGCAAACAATTGAGAGAAATTTAACATTAATACATTTCTCTGTATGTCGGGGAGAAAAGGGATCGATGCATGACGGAAAGAGAAGCAAGAGAAGGGATTGGCGATTGGAAGAAAGAATTCAAACAAAAAAATTTTTTACTTTTTTTATTCATTTTATTCATTTTGAGAACCGACGGCAAGTACGTTATTATTCCACTAGTAGATTAAAATTAAGTGAGAATCCTTGCATTAGTTCGATAGGGGTATTGATATTGAGTTTAATCCCGGCAGCGGGGACTAGGCCTGTGTTGACATTACAAAACATTTGTGTCATGTTACCATACTATACAGAATCGGCTTATATTGGAAACTGGTGCATGACTTAGATTTAAAATGGTTGTTAAAGATAGAAGGACTTATGACATGGTGGCCGGATGTAAATCCGCTTTGCGCTAATCCTGAATACAAGTATTCATCTCCTGTAATGCTGTCCAATCAAGTAATGGTGTACGGTGTGGAACTTGGATATCCTTTCGTTTGTATTGCTAAAATTCAGTACAAATAATAATGTTGAACAAAGTTGGCATTCTTCATTTCATACCAGTGGCGACCAATATTGATCGTGATAAATACTTCGACAACCAACTTTTGTACCTACAAAGTGGAGTCAATGGCACCCCAACAAAACGTAAATTACTAATGGTACCAGACCTTTATTCGATAATTTCAAAACGAGGGTGAATGAAATACCAGATTTCAATAGACTTGAAGGTTAATTTGTCCCATTCCTTTTGTCATGTAAAAAAACTCTTAGGTCCAAAGATACACAACAACTTTCTTTTCGTGATTTATTTCGAACGTGCGTATTTTTTTAAATAATATAAAAACCAGACATCAAGTTAATTGAAAGAAGGTAGTAGCAATAGTAAAAGGTAATGAAAAGCTATGAAAACAATTGTGCTTATTTTTATTTATCTCAAGTGATTGTGAGCCCACAAGGGTCAATAACACCAGTTCAACGCCAGTGATTTAATTTCGCCTCTGATCGAAAATAAACCGTCGTAGGGGGTTTTGACCAATGGGGATTAGTGATCATTTCATGACTTTATGTAGTAGAAAAAACCTAAAAGGGCAGATCAATAAGCCAATTTAAAACCATAAGTTAAGATCAATGCGCAATATTTCCGAGATGTTTGCAACAAACTGGCAAGCCATTAGGGGTCGGACATTTTGAACTGTAATCTAATTGTGCTTGGAGGGCATCTCAAAACCCAAAGTGTGGCAGTTATCGATGAGGTTGTCCATTAAAGATTTCGGGTTAAGAAACAGCGGTCAGAGCCCTGGTTCAACTCTGATCTTCATGACTTGATAAAGAGCGGGACTAAGGTTTTTTAATTTTAAACGGTCCAAGAGCGCTGGGCTGTATTGTACCTATGGTTAAATCAGAAATCAGGTTAAATATAAACAAAAAAATCAAAAAAGCAAATCGTCATATTTTTCTGACCAGGTGGAAGCAAACACTAGTAAAACAAAAAAAAAAAAAACAAATTTGAATATCTTAAAGGATTTGTGTGCTGACAAATTTGTAAGAAGAACGCTGTAACAAAATTGGCTTGAATTACATGATCTTTCTTTGAATACATCCAGTGTTGCCGATCACTTCAATATGTTTTTACTACTATTGCTTCCACGCTGCCTAAAATTACCGCTCATCTGACCACTATGGCGATACTTTCTTGAAAGGGTTTTTAAGATTACACGGTTACTGATAATGGTTTCGGTTTTACTGAAGTTGGTGAAGATGAGATCCTTAAGCTCCAAATAAGTCAACACAAACTAAATCACGGCATTGGTCATTGCCGTCTAATTCTGAAAGAGGCACTCCTTTTGTTGTAGCCCCACTCTCTCATATTATGTAATCTGTCTATTTTGTCTGGATATTCCGAGCAATTTTGAGAGTACTCGAGTGGTGCCCATCTACAAGAAAAAATTTATACTCAGGGGTTGCATCTAAAATTATGGAACGTATCGTGCATAACCAACTTTAGGGTATCTTAAATAGTCCTTCTGTTTTGATTTTCATGTGGCGTCAGACCATCGTCTCAACTGACGCATGGCTTGATTCACCTGTCGACCACATTAGAACAGACTGGTATAAAGGTAACTATACAGGTATGGTTGTATTAGAATCTTTAGAAAGCGTTGACACGTGGATCATAAACGTGTGTAAGTTTGGGGAGCGATGGTCTGTCCGACATCTGTTAAATGTTTTGTTCATATCTCACTGGCAAATCCCAGGTGGTTGACATAGACGGCACTTTATCCATCCCACACAATCACCTGGGGGGTTCCCGCAGGGGGCCATCTTAGGTCCGCTGCTCTTCTTAGTCTATGCTCACGACATGGACCTGCCATAGGGTGTAATTGTTGCTTTATGCTGATGATTCAGCTGTGATGGTTCACAAAGGAGGTCGGCTTAAATCCAGAAACTCAGTCTGACTCCCAGTCATGAGTGAAGGCTTCTGATACAATCTCTCTTTCCATCTCGGGAAAATGAGTCGATCCTGTTTGTCCAAGCGGAAGTTTAAGAAACAGTTGGAGCTGAATGTCACATATAATGGACAAGTGTTACTCCCAGTATCAGTACAGCCATTAAGGGAGGGGTATGGGGTCTGAAGCAGTGAACTTGAAGTGATTTTTCTTAAATTTTTCCTAAAGTAGTGCTATATACATGTTACTCATCATGTAGCCCATGTCACAAAGTTTTAAAATTCATGACAATTTTGCACTCTGGTTTGCCATGGTAACCACGTTAGGCCTCTGATTGGCTAAACACTAGCACGGACGTAACTAAAAAAAAACTAAACAAGCTACTGGGTCGAAACTTGGATGGCATGTGCAGGGGGTAATACGCCAGTGAACATGAAGCCGGATTTTTGATACACTTTGCATGGCAACGGAATCGACAATCACATAATTTCATGCGTAATTGGAATTTGAGAAACACAATTTTGAAAATCGGGCTTCATGAGTTCACTAGCCTAATATTGATGTCAATATGTGTCCAAAATTCATGTGCCCAAGAGCGTGCATCTCTAGTACGTTGTTTTTTGGTTTGTTTGGTATTTTAACTGAAACGAGTTATAGACTCGAAAACATTTAGACAAAATTGAGGGCGCGTTTTATAACAAATATGAAAAAAATATGGATTTAAAAAAAGTTTCATTTTATGATGAAATTATCATAATTATTAATGACAGAATCATCGAAATCGGTGCATCCAAATTGCTGTAATATTTTAAATAATTTCAAATATCGCAGGGTAAGAAAACAATTAAAATACATAAAATCACTACCCGTACATTTAATTACTTAAATTATGGGACAAAATAATATAAAATATTTATTTACTTCGACTTAGCCAAAATAAATGCGTTAAATGGCGTATAAATAATATCTGTTAAAATATCTTAAAATATAACCATTAAAATTTTTCACATGATAAAGTATAGGAGACTATTGCGTTTTGGCAAATTTCGTGTACACTGCTTCACTTTGATCAGCCAATCTCGGGACCGAATGTCCGATTGCGAACGAGTAAAATGCATTTTGTAGATTACAATCTACACAATTAGGTCATTGTATTATCTCATTATTCGTAACATGGACAATTTTTTACGAAAGTCAGACCCCATACCCCCCTTATATCGTGGTCTGGATTTAAGACTAGTCGTTTTCAGGGAATACTTACTCAAGGGTTATCAAAAAAGTTCACTTCGGCTAAATTTTTTGATAGAAAGAGTAAATTTCCAATATCCATACAAAACGATTTTGGTTACTGCTCTAAACAATGTCAGATAGGTATTAGAGGGTATTGGATCTTCACCTCGTGCTCAGGGGATCCCGGGAGTTCTGTAATCTGAAATGGTTACCTGTGACCTCAGAGTTCTATATTAAAATTTGTCATCACTAGTGGCAATCACTAGACCATAATATTCATATCATAAAACCACGTCTAGTAAGATGTATCCGTAAAACAATCTATGGGGTAACATGGTAATGAATCGTTAATTTTTTCAGCCAGTAAGAACTGGAACTCCCTTCCCCAGATATTCAACACGGACATCTAAACCTCTCTTTAAAAAGAGGGAAAATTAATTTGCCTCACCAAAATTTAATAACACGCGAGGATTCATGTTTTGTAAGTTAAAAGTTTTTTAAGCGTTTAATCTTATTTCAAGTTTCTGGGTTGTTGTGAATCATATTTGAGTATATTATTCTATAAATTATTTCACGTATTTGTTGCATTTGC
>JAMKCH010026791.1:0-18032 GCA_023653785.1 Ophioderma brevispina
TATTTCGTTCGTTGTTGTTGTTTGGTTGTACACACCACAGTTCACCGGTATAGCGTAAATTGTAATGGCGGCCATTTACGGTCATGCTGATCGCGGTGTTTCTAGTTTTCAGCCAGCAAAATTTTTCCCTGGCGCTGAAATTTTCCTCGAGTAGGGTGAAGTCCTTCTTTGTCATTGTATTTGTTTAGGGAACTTTGCAAGGCTACGAGGTATTTAATTCATAATTTTTAGTGTTCAATGATAGTTTTTTTTTTGTAGAAAAAAAAAAAAAAAAACAAAACATTCATCACAACCATACACACAGTCCGGGGAGAAATATGCTGCTATTGGGCGGCAAGGGACCTTATAATATGGTCATTCACAATCAGTGGTGTAACTTTTGTACCTTGGGGTCAAAATTTAAAAGTACTTTTTATTGTTATTTTCCTAAAACAGTACTCACAAATGATCAATTTTGAATTTATTCCTGTTTTGGAGCTTAATCTATTTGCAAAATATGTGTAAGTTTTGGAAATATTGTGGCAATTGGTAAATAGCAAACAATAATTTTTTGTGAAAATCATTTTTCCAAAAGTGTAAACAAATTTTCAGCAAAGATATACTCATTTAATTCAAAGTATATGTAGTTCAAAATTTACACTGCTTTTGGACTAGTCCTTGGTTGAATTCATTAAATATTTGGAAGGGAAGAGCAAATTTTGACGGAAATTCATATCAACTCACAATTTTTAATTTTAAATATGTTTTCATGAGAATCCATTCAGCTCCCTGTACTAAATCTTCAATGATGGTTACTCCCTGACAACAAATTGCAGAAAAATCTGTAAATCTTAAAAGTTGATTTTACACTTGCAGTCATTTCGGAAGTGACATTAACCATTGTTAACATGTTCGGAAGTGACAAATGTTCCCATGGCTTTTGTTGCTATGATTGAAGAAAACTGAATCTAATTTTGCATTGCAACAACATTTTAATTCATTCTAATTACAAGGAGATCCAAATAGACTTCTCAAGGTGTCACAACAAACAAAATTCTAAGGTGAACTATACTGTATAAACAGTACGTATTATCTATGTGCAGGGAAACTACATTTGTTGTAGAAAATTACAATAATGTGAGATCCTTGTGACAAAGTCGGCAAATGTTAATCCTGAAACAATTCCAACTTTTTAGAAAGATTTTCATGTATAAAATTCTTAGAACTTTGCAATTACACAGTAGGTTAGAGGTGACAAAGATGTTAACAAATTTTTTTCATGACCTGGTTGATTAATAACACAGAAGCTGATTTTGCATTTAAACAGCTTATTCATCCAGAGTACAAGAGAGAGTTCTTTAGTTGACCAAGAAAGCATGCAGGACACTTGTATTAACAGAGTTCAAGGCAACAGTGTACTTGAACAAGCTGTACTAAGAAATTAATAAAAACAATAACTTGGTGTGCTCACTTCTCGAGCATTGTTTAACTAAAAACATAACATGGGCATAAAAAACATCAAAACTTTTGTGGACGCTTTACATGCCATGATTGTGAAAAAAAAGCATTTTGGAGGCAATATTGTGAAAAAAAATCATCATTTTGGAGGCAACATTTTGTTAACACAAATGAGAAAAGTTAGTTTTCTCATCTGCAAGAACCATTAGAACTTAGAATTTGTCATATTTTCCAGTGTCTTCTCAATTTCAGTCCATTTCATTAACTGTTGTCAATTTCTAATTTCGTTTGTTGAGTCTTTATTTAAATCATAGCCATGATTCATAGAAAGTTTGGTTTCTAACAGATGTGATGTGTGGCTACAGTGTTAACAAAATAATAATAAAAAAAAACTTTGCAGGGTCACTCTATGCCAAAAAAACCGGAGTTCACCATCTTTGATTTTGCTTTCATTTTGCCCAGGCTCTAGCTTTCTGATTTCCAAGGTTACAAGTTTCCAAAAAAATCATGTTCAATTCTTATAGCAGCCTGTAAAAGTTTATGACTGAGCAAAAATCAGTTCATTGGTGTTGAATCAAAACAATTATGCCTTTCTAGAGACATCATGAAATTCTAACATCAGCAGCATTACCTGCTCATTTGTTGATAGTACGTGGCCACTCCCATTGTCAAAGTGATTATGTTTACGTAACTAAGCTTAAATGTGGATCACCCTTTAATTTTTTAGGGATCATAGACATGAAGATGCTGCTGAAGAGTTTTTAAAATGCTTGCATGATTGTATGGACCGGAGGAAAATATGATTGCCCTCTCAAAGGTTGGGAAACCCTAAGTTATCAATTAAAATGATTTAGTACCCATTCTCAACTTTCTTTTTTATTTTGTGTTGATTGTACTTTGAGTAGATGTCTATTCTTTTGCATTGATAAAGTAAACGATTATCATTTGAAATATTTGCTTGTTTTCAATGCATTTTCCTCCGTCTATATTAAAACGGGCTAGGTCAGCACTACAATGTACAGTATTAAAAAGATCATGCTCTCAGCATACTATAGCATATAATCTTGAACTTATTTGCATAGTGCTACTAACAGACCCATCACTGTAAGTGGTTGAAAAAAAAAGGAATTTTGAATATTTTAGTTCCTAAGGGAATCATTGATAGGGATATGTAACATTGTATGTTGATAAATAAAATTTTGGCAAATCATTTGGGGGAGCATAATACAATGTAAAGTCTATATATTAGTGTAAAAGTTACTTCATCTGATGAAAAAAAATCAAGTCTCTTTCAAGAGCTGATGGTGTGACCTAGCAGTTCAAGTTATTTTTTAGTGACTTCATTTTTATTCAGGCCATCTTAATTAAGGGAACATAACTTTAAGAGGGGCATAAAAATTAGATTTCTTGCATGTATGATGGACACAAAACATGCCATTAATACATTTAGAGCATTTAGAGACCCTTCAGCAGCTGGATCAATAGCTGGGGGTGTCCACAAAAAATGAAAATACTAGTATTTCACATGATGACGGGGCATTCACAAAATCAAAATTGTTGGTATTGCCCAATTTGACTAGCTGGTCAACAGACCTGCTGCCAGTACAAAGTCATTTCTGATTTCCTTGCAGAGACAAGGCACTTAAAATAGTAAAGTTTTTCATTTTGTGTCAAATGAAATGTAATAATCTAACAAATTTAAATATGACAGCAAGCACAAAACAAAATTAAAACATACTTTAAGATAATCCATACATACTTTTACGTACAATATTCACTCATGCAGAAAATGAGGTCTCTGCGTAATGTTATGCATTATGTATCCGTCCTGTCAAGTTGGGTAATTTAAAGTGATTTTCACATGGGTCACCATTTTTTTGCCTGATCATACATTAGGCAAGCATAATTTCATTAAAAGGTAGCATTCTCAGAGTCAAAATTGGATCAATATCAAACAGTCGGGCAAAACATTAAAGCAAAATAATGATCACAAAAACTAGGTCTAGGGCATTTACCATATCTATAATGGGGTCAGTGAAAGTACTGCAATGAGGACAGGAAAACATTTGAGTATTTTAATTAAGACCCTAATCGCAGGGGTCCCTGCCAGTGTGCCCCTGATAATGGGAAATTTCAATATTTCACAGTACAAGGAGAACTTTTAAAGGAGAAGTATTTCCTGTTTCTCAGTTTAACCATGGGTAAATGCCCTGTGTGATTTGTTGTTAAAGATTACAGGTGTTGAGCGAAATGATTTGCTGATTCCTAGTGAGAGCGTAATAATAATGTAAAAGCCATGTTGCTATGGAGAATGGCGTACCTAATACATAGGTACCTATTATTATTATTAGTTTGTAACAAATGCTACTTTGTTTTATTGCAAATGCAAATGCTGATTCTGTCAGAGTTGTGAAACTTTGATGAATCATTCTATGAGAACGAATGGAATATATGGATTCTGTTGGTGAATCTCAGCTTAGAATTAATCCCAAGCAAAGTCATGGCAAAACCCAATCTGTATGGTAACTCTTGTTTGCTGGACTGACCCTTGCAGAGTAGTGCTAATTAGTGATAACAAAAATATTTGTTGTGTTAAAACGTTACTTTGAATGAAGTAATGGAACACAAAGCTAAGGGCCTTGCAATAATGTTTTAAAGGCAGGTATAAAAAAATGTCACTCCGAAACAAAAACAATGATTAGATTGGGATTCTCTATAAAACATGCACAACATGGTTTGGTCAAAGCTTATACCTACATGTATTAATTAAGAGGATTTTAAGGAAATCCATAATTAGTTAAACAACAAAACCATTCGGACATTACTGTCACAAAAGACATGTTATGTGTCTGGCAGGTCTATTCAAATGGCACAAAAAGTAACAAATAAACACAAATTACACTGGTAATTAGGTCAAATTTATCCAATCTGTATGTTATTTAAATCATTTTGATCATTGATATGTTTCTTTCCAAGGTAAAAACAATCACCAGTCAAAACACAGTAAGGCCTCCCAAGCTCCAAAAATGAGCAATTGGCGTTGTTAACAAAATTATGTCATCTCCGCGACAAACAATTTCAGTCTCAGGGATTTTAAAGTTGACTTGTGCAGCCCTTGGTGAGTGCCATCCTATCATGATGAGCCTCACTACTAATCACTACAACGGAGATATCAGCAGCAAGGGATTTCTATTAAGCAAGTAAAGCTGAAATGTTTAACTTAACTGTTTCGGAAGTGACAAAATGTGTTTCGGAGGTGACAGGTGCTAACGGAAGGTATGCAGTGTTGTATAATTTGAAATATGTTTGTGTGTATTTTTACCACTTTTATTCAAGTACGATGTTAAGGCATGTTCAACATTTAAAGAAGTTCTAAACATGGTCATTGTACCTTTTAAAAATAAACACTATCAGCTCATTGTTGCGGAAGTGACGAAAATGTTACTGGAAAAGTTAACATTGAATTTGAATTTCGCACAAAACTTAAAGAGGCGAAGGATCAAATTCTGTTGTGCAACTAATGCAAGCCATACTGGTAGTTGTTGCAATACACCAAAAACAGAGAATTCTTATTAAATAATTAGGAGTAACAGTTTGAACGTTGGTAATAGGCAATCATTTGTTAACGGAAAATGTCACCTCCGAAACGCTGAATTGCAATGACCTGTCTCCGAAATGAGAAGCAAGAAAATGTGGAAAACCAAATGTCATTAAAGTTGGACACAGACTTTGTCTATAATATATAAAAAAACTGGGAATTCAATGCAGGGGAAAAGTAGAAGCTTTGAGAAAAATAGATGTAATTTGGGTTACAACCAAAAGTGCCAATTTTGACCACATAAATGGCCACCAAATCCAAAAGAAAAAGTAGGACTTTGTTAAGCTAGCTGAGCTAGTCCCTATATAGGATAGTTTACACACCACGAGCAAATATCTTTGAAATTCTTCATTGAATTAGTGAGATCCATATCATGAAGTGTCAAAACTGAAGTTACACCACTGCTTGTGAAAATGGCCATATAGTAATTATTCACGTTCGTGACCAATTGCCTCAAGGGAGATATTAATGTTTATGACGTAAGGCCCGTTTCACAGTATTGCCAACTTTTTGTCAACCTGGGGGTCATTTTTTCAAACTTAGGTCAAGCTTTGTTATTTGTTTTCCAATGTGTGAAGACTATAAATTTTAAGGCAAAATAGAAAGCACACCTGAATCTTTTCTCCTTTAATTACGTTTTGTGAATCGACGAGAGTTTGAAAATTGAGCCATTTTTGTAAAAATGCAAATAGTTTTTAATGGAAATTTAGATTAATTGCCAAAGAAATTAGATGTGTCTTCATCATAAATGTAAAGTAAGCACCTTCAGGCAATACCAGCTGAAATATGAACATTGACGCTTGAATTTTGACAATTTCTTGACATTTGTTGCTTCTATTTTATCCCCCAAACAGTTTGACATAAAAAAGTTTTATTTATTAAAATCAAAAAAGTAACAGAGCAGGTGATTTTTCAGGAATTGATTGTTGTAGGCTGGAGAACATTTGTACTGAATGCAAGCACATCTCACCCATTGAGTTAGAAGATAATTAGCCTTATGTCCAAATGTTGGACGGGACATGTTGAACTGAATTTATGGACTTAACAATCTTATCTTTTTTACATTTATTAAAAACAAAAAACTGTTATAAGCTTCGTATAAAGATGAAACCAACTACTAACTTCCCCTCGTGAAGGATTTATTTCTCTCATGCCCTTCCAATATTCCAAAGCTGTTAGATTGCTGGTTGCTTGATTGAGCTGCGTTGGACGTGACACAAATTGAAAATGTGAACGGTGCAATTTTTTGAAAATGTACAAACTGATCCCACCTCAAAGTAACGTGGTAGTTAAATACCCAGGCACAACTAGCACATATTATTAAATTTAAAGATGCAGGACTCCTGTTTTTGAGATAGCACCTCGAGTGTGTTGGACGGACCAAATGGGTTGGACGTGATGGTGTGAACGAAAATTCTGTTGATGGAGCAAGTTCATTTTACAGTGGTTTTCAAAACTTTAGTACAATTACTAGTAGAGTTGAAATCCACATCTTGGAGAGTAAGTAATACAAACCAGAGAACTTGTTCATTAAAGACAAACAGGGATTATGCAAAAGTGTTGGACGTGACAAAATTGTGAACGGACAATGCGGAAAGATTTCAAATAACCATATCTGAATTAATCAAGGCCAGTTATATATGTTGTGTGGGCATTATCGTTAGGGATTGTCTTTGTAAATGATACAATAAAATGCCACAGATATCTACCACAGGAGTGTCAGTGTAATTGAATAAAATGGTATTCAATTGTGAACGGAAAAATGCACGTCCAACACTCAATTGTGATTGCTCCATATAAATTTTACGCACTCTGATACACTTTATTTTCATGGTAATAAAGTGCACTAGTTGCCTAAAAGAACTCAAAAGTAAAAATTGACAGGTTCCTACATAGCTAATATGGCAGCTGAAAACAATAGGGCATGTATTTTTGGTTTACGCCATATCGGTCAAATTTGACCATTGGGTGGGCCGTCGCCTGAAATACAAGCACAAATAAGTGGTTGAGCTATGAGAGGTAGGGCAGTAGAGATCTCAAGTAAAAACACAAAAAGTGCTCTGTATCCACCTTCCTGTAAAAAAATCCTATAGGTTAAATGAAATTCAAAACGTTGGCAATTACTGTGAAACGGGCCGTAAAACAAGAGCTTTACCCACGTAAAATATTCGGTCAGTAGGCACTTTCGTGTTAAAGTGTAAAATTCAGAAACCTTTACCAGAAAAAGTGCACAATTGACTAAGTTGTCTAGGAAAATTTTGAACTGGGTCACCTAACATGTCATGTAGAATTTTTTGGGACATGTTTTTGGATGGTGATATGACAAATCTAAAAGTGTCTGTAGTGATGAAAAAAAATCCCAAATTTTGCAATTTTATAGTGAAAGGTTTCTGAATTCAGCAACTTGTAAACCAAACTGAGCATAATTTTGCTTGATATGTAATCCACATTTTGTCACTGAAGACATCAAAAATACAAAACAAAACTTCTATCACAGTGATGGTTAGTAGTGTATGATAATCTTTTTTCAATGCTAGAACTTCAAATCAGGTGTACATGCGTCAAGATAAGAGCCCTCTATGTGTGGTCCCATTTTAGTCTTTTGCACCATGGCAACTATTTGAGGGCCTATTTTTAATAGGGGGATGGATACACCACTAAATTATTACTTGCCTTTTGTTATGATGCAACAAGTGGCAATTACTGATTATATAAATAGCATTAATAAAGTTTTTTTTTGTTATACAAGAATCACAAATTTTTATAGTCAGAGTGTAAAACTTTGAGAGCCCGTTCTTCAAAACGGAATGGAATTGAATTTTCTCCTTTTGACCTCCTCTGTAGCCCATAAAATGTACCTTTGACTGTAATTTCATCAAAACTGAGAGGGTGGGTTCCACACCTTGGTGTTTTGGCATGGAATGACCCCCTAGCGTTGCGGTACCGAACTAAGGCTGTGGATACAAGTACGCGGTCAACGCAGCATTTAACGCTGCGTCTCAGATTTGATTCAGGGACTATAAGAAAACTTTGAAATTTGGCTGAATTATTACAAACTTGTATTGCCAATTATTGGTTGTATGTAATTGAACCATTAATTCTAGGTAGGAACAACCAGAAAAAACTAAACTTCATTCAACTGAAACAACATTTGATGGGGATAAATTCTCTTCAAATGAGGGGATAACCATTCTCTCTAGGGTCTCAATAAATATAGGTGAACAAAAATGAATTTCCTGTGAAATCGGACTGAAAACATGTGCATTGCACGATTGTAAATGCCACTTACAACAACTCGTGCATTTATTTGGTGAATTGAGTCTACTGGCAGATTCAAGCCTGATCTGAAGCATGCTAGTAACCATTTATAGCAAAAGGTCATCATCGAGTTCAAGTATCGGGCATAATTAATGAGCTTGTGTAAGCATGCCGTGTGCATCAGGGGTAGAATTTTTTGTTGGGCCGAGTGCGAGAAATCCTTTTGGGATTCTCCCAAATGAAATTCACCATCTGCAGGAATCAATCTAATTTGCTAACTGTGTTACGTCTAATGTTTACGAGAATCAATACGCAATTCAATTTGCGAGAATCGATTCCGGATTCTAGCCCTGTTCATACTATTGGGGCTGATTTCTCACATTTTACCATAATATTTACGATTATCATCATATTTTTCTTTATAATAATATTAATACCACTTTTAAACTTCCTTAACAAGCAACTGGGTTACCCCGGTTTGTACATGTAGGCCTATCAAATGCGAAATACCATGACAAAATCAACTGGTAAATCTATGCATCTTGATCGCGATGGCAGTCTGTACTGATGACACCTGTCAAATTATGCACCAATGATGCTGAGACTGTCAAGTTGGACCCACAAAATTCCTAACACATTTCCCAATAAATTCCTATAAAATTACACCAATCCAAAGAAGGGGGGGGGCATGTTGCTCATCAAAACCGAGAAACTTGGTCAGATTAAGCAAACTCTCCAAAGGCGACACAAAAATGCCTGTACTTCCGTCGAAACCATTTACCGATTGCGACAGAATAAAGCATTTGAATGCCATTGGAAAGTAGGCTATTGGAAACAAATCCGTTATTGGTCACATGGTTGTTTTTAACCAGTGCTTTAAAACTAGGAAATCCCCTATCATACATTGACTTTGGGAATTTCATGTAAACAAGTCTGAAGTTATGTAATGAGGCGCACAGCGCCACCACATACCTTATTTTTGCTAATTTTATGTCACCCAGGCCCTCGCAGGGGGGTGTTAGGGGTACCCCCCAATTTTTTTTTGATAAAAAGGCCCAATTTTAGCGAAACTTTTTGGTGATAAATGTTCAAAACAGGTCAAAAAAAAAAGGACCATTTAGGGTGGTTGGATCAACTTTTTCCAAAAAAGGTCCCCTTTTTTTTTTTAAAGGGTCCACTTTTGTCGAAGTCCCCGCACCCCCAAAAATAACTCCTGCGTACGGCCCTGATGTCAACCGAAAAAATCGGCATACAATGTTTTGTACGTGTAGTATGCCCTATTCAAGGGACTGATTCCAATTTGAACCATGAAGGCCTTTCACAAAGTTCTCGGGGTTTCAGAACTCTAGTTGCCATTATGTAACAAAGTTAGTGACAAGCTTTTAAAATGTGTGAAGGGAAAGTGTTCTGGGGTGTCAAATGCTGTTTTTCATGATTTGCACAGGTTTGAATTTGAAGGGAGCCCTCTATTGGCAGATTAGCGGTTCATGTTATCTAGATTAACCCTAATCTGTCTGAGAGTCAATTGGAAGCAATCAAGTTGCGCGTATTGATTGTAATTGCACGTCGGGACGTCAAGAACTATTTTAGCTGGAATGGTTTCTATTGCACCTCGTCCGCTTTCCCGTCAGAACACCCATTGCTTTCTATTGCACTTGGCCGCTTAACCCTGAGGAAATCCCCAAAAACCAATTGCTTTCTATTGCACTTGAGACCTTGCACCGTAAACCGGCCAAGAGTCAATAGGAATCAACACATAAGTGCCTCCCGACGTACAAGAGTCAATCGGAGTCATTTGTTGACTTTCAATGACTGTCGGACGTTTTCCCCGCAGGGGTAGAAATAGAAACTAGTTACGGCAATAAGTCAATAGAAATCATTGGGTGTTCTGCGGGCAAAGCGTCTGAAAGTCAATCAAAAGCAATGACCAGAATGAACGCTCTACGTACAACTGTACTTCCTGGTGTGCAAATTGGACCTTGACACATCTTCTAAATTCGGAGGGCCCAGCGTAAGTTCACAGCGGGGAATACCCTGTGGGATTTTGTGTGGGCGGTGCATGGTGGGATACAACATGGCGACGTTAAATTCGTGGACGTCTCAAAGTCAATCAGAAGCAATTGGTTTTTCAAAGTCTTCTGCTAGGAAAGCGGCTGAAAGTCAATCAGAAGCATAGGGTGTTTTACGGGAAGAAGGCCGAGAGTCAAACAGAATCATTGCAGGTAAAATTAGAATTGCTTTTCAATGACTCTCGGACAGGTTAAGGTTAATAATATTGTACAAACTTAGTTTGTTGAAGAAATTTGGAGAAAAAAGTATTTGAAAATTCAATTTTCATGGCATTTCAAAAATCCCTAGACTGCTAGAGAGTTATTAAAATTTTTTATCATGTATTTGGGGTCTTATCATGCATATTAACTTATCCTTCGGGCTGCATGACTTCAGCTTTTTGGTAGTCGACTCACCACTAAATAGTCACGCCTACGACTATCATCATGGCGACTATCGAAGGTCAAAATTTGGTCAAAAGTTCAAACTTTATTACATCAAAACGTGCAAGGGAATTCAGGGTACACAAATCCAACACAAGAAAATGCTCTGGTCTTTTTTATGCTACTGCAAGAGCAAACATGTATTTAGTTTAATGACAAGTGCCAAGTTTTTGTCAATATCGTGATTCTATTCACTTACGCAAATACTGCAACAAAGACAGCATTAATGTCATTTGGCCACTGATTGTCAATACAAGCACTGTACCAACGTGGAGAACCAAACCAAACCCGGAAGTTGCAAGAAGTTGAAACCACCACCGGATTGCGATGCCTGTCAGACGATGGTGGCCAACCCTCTTTTAATACAGCAACTGAGCCAAAGCAATCAAAATAGACTACAGGAATACAAACACACCAGTTAACCAAATTAAGCGATTGAAGGGGTAGAATTTTTATGGGCAAGCCACAGCATAAGGCCTGAGGCTCCGGTTTCACTCACACTCTTGACCTGGGTTTTGTAATATAAGTTTGTCTACAAGTTTATTCCCTATCTTCCCTTGTTTCTTATCAAGTGGCCATCGTTGGATGAGAAAAAGACTAAGAACCCCAAAATGAATGCAAAACTCGACCGAATATTATAAAGCAGGCGATACACATGCATTGTTTGACAGAAGTGCACATTTCTTCGGCAGGATTATATTTTATCTCCTCAGTATCCAGGTATTTCTAACCACAAACATGACAAATTTTAACAATAACCACCTAAAATAGTATTCTTTTTATGGTAGTTATTTTTCACCATTTATGCCATATTAGTTATTACATTTTAAGAAGATTACTAAGTTCATATATTACGACAAATACTGGGTAAATTTGGTACACCGCGCACTGCGAGCTACTGCAGTTTAAACACAGTGTCTTGCACTCAGTGCACTGTATTCCGTTGGAAAACCAATGAGGAAAACACAGGCCGACGGTGGTAAACCGATCAAGATTCAACCTCATGCATACAAACCTGGAATATAAGTATTGGCTTAAAATTGTACTAGTAAATGGTAATTAGTAATCACTGCATCGGTCACAAACTTAGAATTGATTGATCGAATAATTGGAAATTTTCTCTTTTGGAAAATCAGCTGAACATCGCACGTATAGAGTTTACTGGTCAAGTGATGCAAATTGATTCAATGCATGTCCGATGTTTTTACGCGATTCCGCATGGACTGTATCGCGCTGTATCAATTTTGTGCAAGTCGACTTGTGGACTCCCGTCGAAATTCTACCCCTGCTATGATGTGGGTGTTCCCATGACCCCCTATCGAGACCTCGTCCGTATACATAAAAAAAATCAGAAATAACCCTTACAGTGGAGTTGTTCTGAATTGGTTTTGGAATAAAAAAGTATTGCTTTGTAACACATACAAAAAACTAAGGATTTTTCGAAAAGATTTCGTGTTTATGCGATAAGCTATGGCAACATTGAAAATTGAGATTTGCTTTGACCCCAGTAACTTGATCAAGATTTGTGTGCGGCAATCAGCCAAATTCTGGTCTGTTTAGAATGGATCTACCCCGCACAGGTTAACTGCAGCATATGTGGTAGTCTGAAGACACTCGAGGGGGTGGGTGATTTCCATTCATGAATCTTCTTGCTACTTTCCTTTCATACTCACATGAATGGAAAAAAATGGGTGTTTTTATAATAAAGGATTGCATATTACCTTGTCAAGGAAAAATACAAATGGCGACTCCACGATAGACTTAATTACAATTTCATAAATCCATATTATAATAGTATGTACAGGTATGTTTTAATCTGGAGCAAAACATGCAGTTAATTTGCTCAGGAGTATACTAACATGTAAAAAGGTAATACCAGCTTCAATAATATTTCTTGCAGTTGTAAAACATTTCTTAGATCATTTTAATGCTTTCTGAAGTCTCATTAAAATAGTTGTCAGGTAGCAACGACTATGACTATTGTCGATTTAGTCGTGCAGCCCCACTTACAAGGTCCAAGCATATAGCATAGACGTACACGAGAATACTGCACTCATTGAAACATAACATACTCAACGTATTGGCAGGAGCTGGCTCACCTCTAAGCACATTTTGCTCATTTTTTTTCCAAGAGCTGATTTGTCATGTGTCATCACGTTTTCGTGTATTTAAACATATAGGAATCGTTTTTTGGGTATGACTTTTTGCAGCAAATGGTTTTCGCACAGTTATGACAGTAAAATTACTGTATCGTGACATTGAACACCATAGAATTTACATAAACTATTGAATAGTTATACAAATTTTTCAAATTGCTTGTTAGCACAGTGATGCCATAAAAATTGGTCCTACCTCCCGGTCATTAGGGCCGTATAGGCACACATGCTTTTGGGGTTAGGAATAGGCACATACATGTACCCGCCCGTGTTTTGTCCATGTATCAGAATTACGAAATCATTTTTGGACTAATCCTAGGCTACTATGATTGACCGTAGTTGGCTAGTACTAAGTAGTAGTAGATGGCTCATTTCCTCTAGTTTGTGATGCCCATAGCGTGCCTCGAGTGGTATTTATGGCTTGCCTTGCGTGTAGGCAATTGTATACCGAAACTTCCACTTAGAACAGGTCAATTCCCTTAAATTAAAAAAAAAATAAACTTTTTATTGGTAAAAGGTTGTCCAAACACAGTTGCCATTTTCAATAACACTGTGAACACGATAGAGCCTGCGATGTACATGTATTTGGTACATTCATCACGTCATATTGCAGTGTGTTAAAGGTCAGTAGTGTGTTGTACTGACATTTTTTTCCTAACTTAAAGACACTATCAGTGATTTATCCAGATGAGACAAAATATTTTAAATTTGCAGAAATAGTAGTGAAGGATATGTATAATCATAAGTTACTTTTTACAACTAAAGAATCGACAGAAAAGGAAAACGGCAGTGTTCAAAGATATGACTCCCCATTCAATTAAATGTACAAGTACAAGTATTAGCTTGCTTCTGGCCTTATCATTTCCAGGGTATGTTAGGGTACCTGTACTTGTTACATACATGCAAAAATCTGATTTTTGATGATTGTTTCAATTTTCTGATTTAGCAAATCACTGATAGTGTCTTTAAGCTTGATCCTCGATGTTCCTCTGATGTTCCTCTGATGTTACCATCAAGAGAAGGAATCTTGTATCCTAAAATCGTGTAAAAAAATATGTTCCCCAGAGCTTCACCGGATGCTACGTTAAAATTTGGCCTTCCCGTTGGTTCAAATTTTGGACTTTCAAGAAATGGGACGATGACTACAGTATGTTACATCGCTGCCAGATGTTGATTGTCTCACCAATTTGGGGGAAATTTTAACCATTATGGGCTAAAAATTAAATAAACATAACGATGGTTAACTGCCACCATTGTGTATGTCCAATTATAAAATATTGTGATATAAAACTATTCCTATTACCGTACTGACCCGAGTATAGTCCCACCCTTTTTTAAGCTGAAAATACCTTGAAATTTGGGGGTGGGATAATGCCCAAATCTTGCCCCAAGCTGGAGTTGAAAATGTCTTGGCCTACATGTACATGTACACTCCACATACACTATACAGCCACGTCATGACTTCCGAATTTTGAAGACTCGATGTTTGAAAAAAATGCTGATAGCGTTTTTCGATAGTACGTAGTTTCCACCCTCATTCTGAAGTAGATTTCATCTTTTGTGATGTAACTAACCATGCATTAATGACTATAATGTAACTTAAGTGATTTTTTTAGCAAAAAAAGAACAAAATAGCCGTGAAAACTGAAGCAATTTGCCATCAGTGTAGCCATATTTGATTTGGCGACCTCTATGACATCCTGACCTAAATATTTTTATTCAGAGTATTGTGGATATCATACTATGAAATCTTCTGTGAATTGTCTTTGAAATATTGGGAATTTTAATTTTTTATGCAATTTGAATACTGTATTTCAGAAACGTCATGATGGAAAACCAGAAAGTGAAAAAAGGTGGAATTATGCTGCCCTATAGGGCTGTCTGCTCATCTGGGTCACTTGCCGGTGCTAGCCTTTATCATCGGTCCTCGTTTCTCAGTATCCCTCCGCGATGCACAACACTGTGCATACTTTCTAATAAATCCAAATTGTACTAGTAGTTCTTCGCAGCCCTGGTTCATTGGAGGTGAAAACAAACGTGTTTCTTCAAGGCCGTTTCAGACTTTCAGTTTGGCACCCTTTATGACCATTTCTTTAGATTGTTTCTAGCATGCAAGTGAAACGCATAGGCATTCTAAAATGAGCATGTTATTTCCTAAGTAGCAGCTACCATTACATTCTCCTGCTATCGTTTAGGTAAAAATACAGCACATTTTATTATGCCAGTTTACACGGCGACCTATGGCAATCCCCACCGCAAAATGGCCGCCCTTTAACTTCCCCATGACGTCAGCGTTGACAGCCCTATTAGGCGCCCTCTGACCCTACACATAACCTTGTTTAAAATATTGTTTTAGTTTCAGAAAACAAATCTACAAAAACTATTTTTGTCATGAATTTATGAAACTGAATAATTTTCAGTGACCTTTTTTTTTATACTGAAATATGGAAAACGAGATTAAATACTCAGATTTTGATTGATTTGCAACATTTTTGATAAATTTTGACAATTTAGGGGTAAAATTGAGAAAACGGGAAAAAAATCAAGACGGCCAACACCCTGTACATTGAAGTGTACACCATGAGAATATGAATCCATGTGGTTGGATGTTTGTAAAAAACTATGCCATCAAAACTCATCATTTGATCATTTGGCCAGCCGGCTATCAGACTTTCCGTTTAAACGTTTAGGCAATTAACCATGAACTGACAGCCCTAATGGTTTCACACCACCAAATAAATTGCCATTGGTTTATGTACAAAATGGCCCTAATTAAAACATAAATTTCTCATTAACGAAGCGACTCAGTTGCTTTAATTATGCATTACCTTGGACTGCTAGACCTCTGCATCCCATTCAGCAAGAAGAATCCATAAGTTGACCACGGAGTTTTCGAACTACTGAAGCATGAAGACAACGATGAGTTCCGATCCCCTCTGAACTGTGGCTTCTAGTCAAAATATTCCTATGGGATGGGTGTAAAATTAGTACTGTAATTACTCAGTAGTAAGCCTCACACACCTTTTTGTCTTGATATTTTGCTGATTTTTACCTTTAAAATAATTTCTAACACAAAATATGGCCCAGGAAGTTCCAGTTTCTACTATTTTTCAATTTGAACTTAGACGTCACTTTTTTTTACCTTTTTCCCGAACACTTTTCGGCCAGAGGGTGCCAGACCAGATCTATTTAGTGGTGTGAAATCTAATAATCTGGTTAATTGGGCTTAGGCATCCTGCAGATACATGACCAATTGACCATTGACTTTTTTGCTCCTTTGGACTGAAGGAAGAATTTGTGACATTTTATTGAAGCATTTTGGACATTTAATCGTGTTGTAGGATCTGTGACTTAAGTAACTCAAATTATTACACCTCATGGATATTTATGAACAAAACCATGCTACCTCATCCCCAGAGAGTCACAGTGAGGTCTAATAAAACAAATACTTCATGGTTTATATCGGGAAATAGGGCAAACTATTTTCCCTTGGTACTGGCTATGGGCCTATCACCCCGAACCCGCACCTCACCCTGCGGGTTCGGGGTGATAGGCCCGTAACCAGTACCTCGGGGAAAATAGTGTACCCTATTTCCCTCTAACCATAATGCATGTAGTATTTGTATATCAACCAAGGGTGCCATTGTGGTACTTTAGATTATACATGACTCTAAATCTCAATAAGCTGGGCTTCACCAGCATCAACATGAACCCAGGAGATAGATGAACAGGGTTATAGCCACGCCGGCCGGTGGTAACCGCCACTCACAAATGCCAACCGGCATTGGAAGTAATAAACAGTCCACCGGCCGATGTGGCCATAGATATAGTCCTCCGGGCTCGCAGTCCGGGAACAATGGTGAACAATAGGGCAATCGATTCAGTTGACTCTTCATGCAACATTAGTTTCATGCTTTATTCCGTTGTCGTCTATGGAGCCCAGATTATGATACCTACTGGACTATGATTACTTTCACACAGGCACAAAAAAGGCAGTAAAATGCTTGTAAAATACACCAAAAACAACAAGTTTACATGTAGCTTTCACATGCTGTACAACATGATTATATCATCACCTTTCCTTATTATTTACCAATCTGAAAAGTAGCAAAAAACATTACGAAAAGTAAGCTAAAATCGGTGTAAAATGAAGCTTAGCCATACTTTGTAGTTCGAATGTATAAATAGAACTCTGCATGAACGGGATTTCCCCATACATGAATCTCATGATATCATCCTACGGCGGTGCGGACCCCCGGCCGTGAGCTGCAAGAGCTTCGCTTGCTACGCTTCGCAAATTAACCGGCCAGCACTCAAAATGCTCTAGCTCTAACCCTGTAGATGAACAACACTCGGCAACAAAATGCCAATCACTTATTGGTTAAAATTTTAACCTCCGATAAAAGCCAAACCTTTTTATTGCTGGAGAAGTGGCGTGATAAAGGCACATTCTGGTTTACGAAAGAGAATGTATGCAAATGGCATGGCAAGCTAAAGGAATTATAATTCATTGTAAACTACCTGCTGCACCTGTACCTATTACAATCACTGACAAAAAAATGACATGACCAGATGTGAGGAAAACATTACTAAATATTTTTTCTATGTGAATGGTGGGACTAGGATTGTGAAGCCATGGAAGTGAGCGGCAGGATTTTAGCACTACTGGTCACGAGGATATTAAGTTTTATTCTACCATGTCTACTTTGCTGATTAGTGGGCCCTTCATCAACTTTGTCTCTGAACAAATAAAAACAATATTCAAACAATGATATATAGCACAACATAAATAAATTTAAAAATGTTAACTTAACAATAATCAAAATCATTCAAGTACAACATATTAGCAATCAAAACAATCATGCAGATTTAAAGAAAAATATCACATCACACTTACAGTCGCATGAATGGAAATTGATGAGAATCTGTGAATCGATTCTCGTCTCCTAAACTTAATTTGCAAGAATCAAAATTGATTCTTATAAATCTTGACCATTCTGCATGCATTTATGATCAGTTCATTCTCCCTCAATTGTTTGGTGGGAATTGATTTTACTGAATGATGCAAAGTGCAGCAAAATTGCACCCTGA
>JAMKCH010026792.1:0-18606 GCA_023653785.1 Ophioderma brevispina
ATAGTCCATGTCGGAATGGTACCCTAATCCATAAGGAGCGATAGTCCACCCCGGACAGGTAATTAATCCCTAGAGACTAATCGTCCCTACTTTCGGAAATGGACATAATTCTAAGGACTGGCCAGTCCACGTCGGACTTGGATATTTATTCCTAAGGGCCTGCTAGTCCTCTTCGGACTTTCATCCCACTTGTGGGACTAACATTCCTATAAATCATAAGTCCGGGAGACTATAGTTCCTGCTTTGCACATTCCCCGGACTATTAAAACCAGAACTTAGTGTCCCCGGACTATGGCTACAGGGGGCTATATCTCTGCCACACCGGGTGTGGCAGGAGATCATAATCCTCCGGACTCACGGTACGGGAACAGTGGTGAACAATAGGGCAATCGATCAGTTGACTCTCTTCACGCCAACATTTAGTTTACGCTTTATTCCGTTGTTCGTTATGGAGCCGGACTATGATTAACTTTCACACCGGAACCGGGGTGGCAGGAGGATAGTCCGCCGGCTCACAGTCGAGAACAATGCGGAACAATAGGGCAAATAGATTCAGTTGACTCTTCACACAACATTAGTTCACGCTTTATTCCGTTGTCGTCATGGACAACCCGGACTATGATACCTGCCGACTATGATTACTTTCACACCGGCTCATAAATAGAAATATAAGCGTAAAGAAAATGGAAACAGGTGGAGCGGAACTGTTGCCATTATTTAATCGTACATGGGGAAACGAAGACCGTGGGTTCGAGTCCCTCTAGCAGCAAAGGTTGTGAGTTTAGCTTACCCCAGGTTGGTGTGAACGCGAGCAGTCTCAGTAATTTATTATTCATGAAATATGTGATTTTATTAAATTTTTTAGGTTTTTTCTTTTTTTTTAAAACAGCCAAATTTACTAAATTTGGTATCACAGGATAGCCTATATAGTATCTTCTTTCAATCGACCATAATGCAAGAATTCCAGATGATCGTCACTATGGCGTCATGCGCCCAAGGCAAAATGAACAATTTTGAACATAATTAGTTGGCTATTTTGTGACTTGCTGGCTCGCGAACCTTTAGAGGACATAACATGTGGTACTCATGGAAGTTGAGGACCATGGTACAATCTGGATCAAAAGTTTCTCAAGCGTCTTAGTGCGAGCGCGCGAGAGTGTGTGTGGGTGTTGTGTGTGTGGTGTGTGTGTGGAATAAACCTTCTAGACGTCACCGTACCCATAATGTTATAAAAATGTCAATTGAACATGTCATAATGTATTTGCACCTGTAGGCAATTTAATTGTCCCCCATTGGTTTTGTTCATGTGCGTGGTTATTTAACATTGTTAAAAGAAATAAAAAAGGAAAACGTGCAAACCACCGTAAAGTTTCAGTTTGATTTATTATGTGTCTAAATGAGGCATCCAGGGCGATCTTATTCTCCCAACTTGAAGATCTAGGCTAGTATTCTGACAAGGGAGTCTAACTTTAGACCTGGGTTTAAACCAGGGTTAGTCCTACAAGAGTGGACCTTTTTTCATTTTAATACTGTTAGGAGGCCAAATCAATACTCAACCGGCGGACGCTTACCGGTTGCCAGGGGTTCTATTAATCTGGCTCGATGCTTCTGAATACATTTAATCCGATTAAGTTAATTCAGCACATTCAATGAATTAATTGAACAGCGCGGAACCGGGCCAGAGAACCGGAAAACGCCCGCTAGTTGAGTATTGAATTCGTCCCTTTAAAAGTAAATGTAACGGTCGAGAAAATTCCTAATGGTGGGGCGGAACGGCACAGGGGCCGTTCCAACTTGTTGCAGCACATTTTTTTAGAACGAGAAGAAATGGAAAGGAAAAAAGGTATACACTCAGGTAGGACAAACAGTGGGTTTGTACCTCTAGGTTAATGTTAGACTCTCTTTCAGAATCCAGCCATAGATTTTGCCGACGACCTTGCTGTCCTGCCTACTATCAGATTTCCAACTTCACTGGAGAAAACTCCCACATGGCTTAATTTTGGCAAGCTATTGTCTCAACATATTCGAGTCCAAAATCAAGTGTGTGTGTTAACACCCACCCTAGAGCACCTATCACCATCAATGACCATCCCTTCGAGTTTGTGGCGTACTTCAACTTATCATATCATTAACGACCAACGGGGCTCAAAAAGACAAAAGAAACGACTGGAAACGGCCTCATGGTGCCTTTTCTATACTTCATAATATTTGGAAGTCAATCCATAGTGCAACGACGGCAAAATCCGGCTCTACAATAGCAATGTAAATATCGTTTTGTTGTATGGTTCAGAATGCGGGTAATCAAGACAGATTATGAAGGAAGATAGTGTTTTCACAATGGTTGCCTTCGGAAAATCTGCCGTTCTTCTGGCCAAATAAGATCTCAAACAGAACTCTATAGAAGGCCCGGCCCGGTTGTCAGAGTGTTGTAATGGAGATCAAACTCGAACGACACCGATGGCTAAGCCACGTGCTCAGGATGGATCGGGAACGTATCCCTAAATTTGATTTACGATAGACGCCACCTGGAAAGAGAAAGTCAGGTAAACTAGAAACCACCTGGCGAATCTTTCACGGGGCAGGGTAGTCTTTGTCAATGACGCCTCAACCAGGATCGCCGAAGGCGCGTTTCGGGGGCGAATAGGGATAGTTCTGTGCAAGCATAACGTGTCATTCATTATGTGGTCATATGGGGATGGAACCCACTGATTGCTCGTGCTAACATTATCTGTCAACTGAACCCTCTTTTTAACCACAAGACGAATGCCAGACAGTAACATAACAATGCCGCTAGACAGGAGTATCACGTTTGTTTGACCGCAATCTATTCGCATGGTGCCTTACTATGTATTGCCCAATCAGTTCCCAGGAAAGTTACGGAAGATTTATCCCGGAAAATAAAGAAAAGCAAAATACACAAAATAAATGTGGAAAGCGATGCGTAAAATGAGGGTGCTAGACCACATCGTATACGGGGACTGCATGAAAAAAGCGCAACGCCTTGATGAAAGACTAGAGGCAGGGCTTTAATATACATCACAAAGGTTAGGACCAAATGGAGAGAGATCATTGTGGCCGTATGTCCACCAGAGATGAAGAGGATTTAAAGGTTGTTTGATCTTTACTAAATATTGAATCATCATTATAAGTTTGTTTAAATTAATTCACTACTGATGTCGGGTTTCTTGGTCATACTCAAATAGTTCCTGTAAGGTCGGAAATTGCATAATTGCACAGCAGTGTGATTATGGAATTTCTCCTCGCTCCCACCCATTGCGTAAAAAATGTGCAGGTGTATGCAATGGGTGCTCGGCGCCTCATGGTTCGGAAAGTCATGTAAAGCTGTTGGTCCCGTGTATCAGGGGAGTCATTCCTGAACACGTAAAAAATTGCAGACCTTATCGAAAAGAGTAGGGGACCATCCCGGGTCTGTTACCTGCACTCATCACTCTAGGTACCAGGTCCCTTCCAACCCGCACTAGGCCAGCGTGGAAGGGTAGGCCGAAATCCAGCATGGAAAACATGTTGAGGCTTTCGTCCAACAGTGGACAGACAAAAAGGCTGCTGATGATGATGATGTTATCAAAATTTGTTTTAAAGAATTTTGCAAATTCGGTACTCAATTCACTGGCGGAGTCATGAACAGGTAACAGGGGCGGATCCAGGATTTGAAAAACGTTAAAATTATTGGGGGCTGAAGGCCGAAACTTGTCCAAAATGGGCTAATTTTGCAATATTTTGCAGAATTACCGGGGGCGCGCGCCCCCTCCGCCCCCTCCCTGGATCTGCGCCTGGGTAAGGACTTCACGGTCACCAAAACTATTTACCTGGATCCGTGCTAGGCAATTTCCTGTTCACACTCCAAGAATTTTGCGGTGAACATTGGCCTGTTGTGACATGCAGCCAGCACAACTTTATAGGCAGACCAGACGATATCGGGTTACAGTTTCATTGAAAAACAGCCTAGAGGCGATACCATTCTAAAATGGCTAATCTATGCTATGCTATGCTTGGCAACCATTTTGAGCTATTTTGAAATTTCAAGGTCAGGGGTATGATTTTTGAAAGTTGCTTAGTTGAATTGGGATGCAGGAAAACATCAATAGATACTAATATCATTAAAATTCGACAATGTTAATCATGTCTTAGCGATTGTTGACCTTCTCTAAAAGGGAATTGACCTTTTGGCATTTTTGGGCTATAGCTCTTTTACCAGACGCCAGAGGTAAACAAACTATACATTTTTGGATTTCGTGATCAAATTCTGGAAACAAACTATACATTTTTGGATATTTTATGGGAACAAAGGTTTGAATGTGTTTGGGGGTTCCCTGAGGGCTAATGAACATTTGGACTTGCCGCTTGAAAGTCCCGAGCATTTTGGGAGGGGTCATCAAATGTCAACTGGGGACCTGGCTGATCTTTTTCTAATGTGCCAATTGCATTCATCACCTTAGTTGTATGGCGAAGCGATGCAAGTGCCGGGCGCAATCATTAATTCCAATTCGACTTAATTTGCAACCCGAAATCGAACTACTTTGCAACTCTAAACCACTAACTCGCAGGCACTCTAAATGCAACTGTTAAACGACGTATATTGACATAATTATAATAATATGGGGGAATTCCTGTAAACACGAATATCGATAACAAGAATAGTCTTTTGAAAGACAACCGTCGCTTAGAGAGGATGTTAGCACTAATTGGTAGTGTAATACTGAGATCATAGGAACCCTCTCGTATGGAAGATGTACCACAGTTACATATGTCAGGAATCAACCATACTCATGCATTACCTTTAATTTGGAAATCCACGGGTTTGGAAAGCAATCCGCGACTCCGATTTTATACATCTTCGATGGAAAAATATGTGATTCAAGGTCATAGGTCACCTATATTTGCATTAATAATGGCAGTCATCTTGGATTTTTAAGCGTTCCAGGTACGGCCATTATTGCAGAGGTGGTGATAATGTGTTTCGTGCAATATTTTGGGCTGAAGTGTCCATTTACGTCATACAATTGACGCTAAATAGGCTTTATTTGAATTTCCTCCGCTAACGGATTAATAAAATTTAAATTTTTCAATGTTCCGTCAATTATTGACAAAAAGGAGCAGTTTGGTGATTTGACGCATTATAAAATGAAATGACAAATTTAAAAAAAAAGTTATTTAGCGTCAAATAACTATCGACGTAGTACAGGCAAAATTTGGCATTTTAATTTCATTTTTTGAGAAGAAATAGTGGATAATAAATTTTAACATTTAGAGACATATTTTGTTGATAATTGCTATTATTTGAAAGCCTGTGTTTCCTGAATATGTTAAAAATTGCCGCTGAGAAAACAATTAGAAAACTAAGAAATTTGTAGACTACAAGAATTTGAATATTGGAATTATTATTAATATCATTTGTGCCTAGTCATAGGCAACAATTATCCTTACACAACGTCATACATTTCGTATAATTTATTCGAAGGATTGCTTAAAAATCACATAAATGGTGATGTTACATGTTAGACCTGAAGGCAAGAAGTACGGAAGTCCATCATATTGATGTTTTGAGTTACTAGTCCTTCAACGTTTTAAATATTGTAGGAATTTAATGGAAAGAGGATCATACAATTTAAATTTAAATTGGTTAAGGAAAACAGAATTTGGGAGATATGAGGAGGAAAAGCTCGTGCTGCGGGCAATTGATTACGAGATAAATCAATATATCGATTTGGGACTTACGTACTTTTTGCGCTCAAGTTGAAAGTAATGTACAGGTTTGATGGCTATAAAAAACATCCAGATTTCTCATATTTTCCTAACAGGTGGACTAAATAATCTCTAACCATCCTTACATGGGTGATAACCCGAGAAAACTGCGTTGCGGGGTCAATTGATTACGAGATAAACAATAAAATCGATTTTTGGACTAAGTAACTTTACGCTCAATTGAGGAATGCAATATTTCTTTGCTTAAAATGTCATCGATTTTCTAGGATTCCGTATAAAAAGTGTCCAAAAGAACACAAACAGTGAATTTGTTATACAAATTTGTGAAAATCACCGTATTTTTATCTTGACGTCCTGTTTATCTGATTAGTCATTAGATCATTCAGCATTGAGTTGTACGGTGCTATGTATATCAACTGTGTTGTATGTTTGGATTAAGTATTTTGACCTCAATTGGCGTTATGGCAAAAGAAGCCTGCCCCTAAGTGTTAAACATTGTTTTCTGAAACAAACAACATAATTACGATCTTTCCTAGCCTTTACGAATGACTTGTGGACACTAACGAACGAACGACTTATATTTCATGACCCCTAAGGAACTCCAAACCAGTGATAACTCAATTTGGGCAATGTATGAGTTTAATCCTTTTGCGCTCAGGCTCAGGTCGTTCAGGTTTGAGGGAGTTGAGATTTAAAACTACTTAGTTCTCCAGGTAGACAAGGATGTATAGGGATTTATTAATCTTTATTTATTTTATTACTCTTTATATTTTTAATCGTATATGTGTAAATATACCATTCTGGATGCTATCCGCTAGGAAAGCGAAGGACACCTTTCGAACCTAACACCTATTGATGATATCTAAATCGCTCTTCTACTCAACCCGCTTAGATAGCTCAGAATCTGTTAGAGCGTCGTGCGTGTAATACGAGGTCGCCGGTTTCGAATCCGCCAATCGCACATGGGTTTTTTTCAACACTATCGTTGCGCTGGCCATCTCCCGGGAAAAGATTAATAATATTACATTATTGAGGTATTGTGGAATATAAGATTCAACCTAGTCTTGATGCGGAGACAGCAACGAATAAACGCAAGCCTCTGCATTCACTCTGTACTATTCTCTAATAGCGCTAATTTGCATCATCTTCTTCCTTCTTGCGTGTCTGCAGTACACCCTACAGGGGACTGAAAGTCATCCGTCCAACCATCCAGGAACGGTCCTTGCCATCGAGATACCACATCAACAGTATGGAAGCGCTATATGTGAAAACAGACCATCGTTGTAGAAGCAACCTCAGTGTCTGCTTACAACAAGTCCTTATCATTGAGCTCTGCTCTGTCATAGTTATATCATTCTACAAACCTCGATCAGTAGTTTTCAAGCACCCTCAATTCAATCTCAGGAATTTCACCAAACTCTCATTTCATTGACAATTTCAACAGAAATTATTACCATTGGAGCTGCAATGAACCAATAAAGATGGGCAAGCTGTCGAAGAATGGTTAGACAGTCAACATCTACGTCTCCTTCACGACCCTAAGGCCGCCGTCATTTTAAATTGCCCGTTGGAAGAGAGGTCACAACCCTGCTCTAGCTATTTTTAGCAAAAACATCTCTAACCTGTGTAAAAAGATTGTTCTCGATCCTGTTCCACTAACTCACATTTACCAATCGGTATCCATGTTAACGCTGCAGTAAGACAAAACAGTGACTTTTAAGGAGCACTTTAACTAGGCTATAGGAAAGCAAAACTGGCAAGGATTCACTGATGACCTGGACCAGAAAGTGAAGAGGATTGCACCAAAACCCCATAACTATGGCAAATTTGCCCAACTAGTGAACAAGACTGCCTGGCAATTCATATCCAGAGGCTGTAGGATGGAATATACACCAGGCCTTTCCAAGGAATGTGCTAAAGAATATCAAGAGTATATTACCATGTTTGAAGCTGATCCTTTAAAAGCAACTGCTAATGGTGACAAAGTGTCGGAGGGGATCTCCAAGGAAAAGATTAAAACCTGACATACCTTAATTGAATCCACCGATATGACCCATAACGGCAAGAAAGCATGGTCTACCCTCCGAAAGCTTCGAGGGGATCCAACAGAGCCTCCACAACAGCCACATGTTACACCCAACCAAGTTGCCCACCAACTGATTTTAAATGGTAAGTGCAGGAAGAAGCCCAAGAAAATCACACTAGACCTGTAAGAGGTATAGTGGCAATCCTAGTTTCACTCGCCCCTTCAACATGGACGAACTGGAAATCGGCGTTATTAAACTTCAACCAGGAAAGCATTAGCCTTGACACATCCTCAATTGCAAGCTGCAGTTGAACAAATTTCGGCCAGTAGCAAAGGAGTGATTTCTTGAGCTCTACAATTGCCGCCCTTATTTCCCTTTCCCACATGTCCCACAATTGGAGGAAAGCACATGTTATGGCACTTCTTAAAACATGGGAAAGATCCATCTAATCCCGAGCTATCGACCAATCTCACTCCTCAGCCATACCTACAGCTGCTTTGAACTTCTCCTGCTCAACCGTATCGTACTGTGAGAGAGGAGCACCTCAATAAACAGAACAAGCAGTTCCTCGCCAGGCAATCAACAAGTTGTTTGGAGAAGGGTTTGGTATCAGCAGCGTTAATCACAAATGCTTACTACTCCATAAGAGTTTGGAACTCGTCAAGGATAATCCTCCGTTTGACTGAGCTCATTAAAATGATTTCTGAGCTAGGCTCAAGAAGGAGCATGCTCTCACCATCTACCATCTAACCCAAAAACCAACCCTCAGACGCCTAGAGTGCAGGAACGTGTTGTTTTATATGTTACTATCTTGGAATTTTAGCGCACAGATGCAGAATTCAATGCACCAGTTGTTTAAGAGAGACATCCTCCTAAGGCAACCACCTACTTGCAAATCCATCCAAGGCACACCCGACTCTCCCTTGGCTGATGGCGAATGTCTCGACAGATTGAAACCGAATTGGCCGACCTAGGTTTCTTTGCAGAAGTGGGCAACCTGGAAGCAAATCAGGACGGCCACCTGTGGTTGTGGAACAGCTTTACAAGCAGAGTGGAACGACTCCTTGGTTTTGCCCACTGTTGGAGCAACAATGCGCAAGCAAGGACCTTAGTGAAGCAGCCAGACATGTACCCATCTCTTTGGCTAAATCATTTGGATCAACCACTGTGTTTGACATGATAAAAGCCCTCCGTACATTATTAAATTTATGGTTGGTCTTGACGTTTAACCTTATAATAAGTAATACCTCTCAGAAGCACATACACCCACTTTAATTTGGTTCCAACACTGACTTGCCATAAATCCTTTTCACGTCATCAGTTATTAAATATACAATATATCAATATACAATTTCAACTTAACCAATTCATGTCAAAGTGTGACAACTTTCAACCTTCGTGCCATCTCAAGCACATGGTCCACTGAGCTGCCATGTTTGCTTAGAGACGCCTGTAATCTAAGTACAATACATTATAGATTTCAAAGTAGGGAAAGCCAGCAGGGTCTAAGCACGTTCCAGCTTTCATACCAAATTGTGACTTCAGTTGTTATTATGTTTATATTATGATGTTATGCCACTTGTGTTGTGGGATTGCGTTTTTCCAGTGGCGGCAGGCACCGCCAGACCTCTTTTTCTGGAGGTGCGGGGGAAAAGGTGTTGGGGGGTGACAAAGTGGGCAAAATATCACAAATATTTAGAGATTTTTATTCACTATTGGGGGGCCCACAATCACTGGTTCTTCTTCCAATTTGTTTTGATTTTGGCCCCAAATCGCTCTGATTTTTGCCAAAAATCTGCCATCTTTCTTGGTGTAGGGGGAACAACTGGAGGAAATCAGGAAAAACATTGAGGAGGGGGAAATGCGCTCCATTCCCCCTGAAGCCGCCCCTGTTCGTTTCTGATACATTTCTTATGCTGATGGTATAAAGAAAAGAAGACCTTAAAATAAAATGGCGGTCATTTTGGAACAAAAAGTGCCTATGCAAGAATGCATTATTTTAAATTATGGTAAATATGACTAACCATCGTCCAACCAAGGGTTTTCTAACTACGTTCACGACCAGGGGGTGGTCCACCCCCCTGATTTTTTTTCGATAATTAAGCGACAAACTCACTTTGTTTGGTATCAGTGTGTAGCTACATACATGTATGTCCTTTCTTCTAATCATATTTGTTTGGGTTTTTTTTGTGCGACAGGGGATCATCCGTTGGGGGGCGTTGGGGTGCCCCCCTTGTCGGACGAGGGTTAAAATTTTTATTTTTTATATTAAATATATTGGTAATTTAATTCAACATACTTATAATTGTCAATCCTTTTAAAGGAACAAACGATTGGATTATAGGCCCATAATATATACTAAACAACCAAAATGATTAAAATGGCGGCCATTTTGATTTTTTGGGCGCCAAACTGGAACTGATTATTTCAAAAGTTTCACAATGTTTTTTGAATGTTATCCGTCACTGATATTAATGAATAACTCATGAAATACAATCTTTAAAACTTCAAAAAATAAAAAAAGTAAAAAAAAACTCTATGATTAATTTTAATTTACATAAAAAAAATAAAAATGTAGCTAATAATACTTTTGGGTTTGCTTTTCTCCGGGTCTATGTTACAGATATAAAAGTTTAACCAAATATAGCCCCAAACCAATGCAACCTCTCAAATTGTAACAAAACGCCCTAGACTATTATGTGAGATGATTGGGTTCGTGTGAAGGTGGTGGGTGTTTGAGGGTAGAGTCACGTGTCCAACTATATGAGCAATCGATTGGAGCTATGAAAATCACAATGTACGCAAATATCAGATCCCCGTTTTTCGATCTCCGTTTTCTACACACCTATAATATAGAGGTAGAAAACGGGGATCGAAAAACGGGACTGATTATACTCTCTGCTATTGTTTCTCAGTCGCATCCCCATTTTTCGATCCCCATTTTCTACAACCATAGATAAGTAGAAAACGGGGATAAAAAACGGGTATCAAGCTTTTTGGCAAGTGTGGATGTGTTGTGTGTAGGGTGTGTGTGCCACGGTGTGTGTTGTGTGTGTTGTGTGTGTGTGTGTGTGGTAGGGTGTGGTGTGTGTGTGTGTGTGTGTGTCGTGTGAAGTATCATAGTCCGGCAGTTAGCGTAGTCCGGGCTCCATAGCCGACAACCGAATAAAGCGTGAAACAATGTTGCGTGAAGAGTCAACTAAGTTGAGTGCCTTATTTTCCCACCATTGTTTCCGACTGTAGCCGGAGGACATATCGCCTGCCACACACGGTTTGTGTGTGTATTTGTGTTTTGTGTGGGTGATTTTGTGTTAGCTCCCTCGCACGTGCACGCTTGTGTGCGTATGTGTAATAGCACATGGGGTGAATTACCGTGTGCGTTTACGTATTGTGTGTTGGGAATAATCATAGGTATGTGAGGTTTTGTGGAGATAGACACATGCTTATGAGTGGTGTGTGGGTGTTGGAGGTCGGTTACGTGTCCTACTAACATGCAATCAGATGACTATGAAAATCATGACTGTACGCGATTTAGCTGATCCCCGTTTTTCGATCCCCGTTTTCTACACACCTATAGATAAGGTAGAAAACGGGGGAATGAAAAACGGGGATCTGTCATATTCTGCTATTGTGTACTTCGTATCCCGCGTTTCGATACCGTTTTCTTACATACCTATAGCGGTTATAGAAATAGAAAACGGGGATTGAAAACGGGGATCAAGCTTTTTGCAAAGTGTGTGGTGTGTGTGTGGTGTGTGTATGGTGATTGTACACAAAACTGGTAATGTATAATGCACGTGTAGAAACCGTTATGTAAAACAATGGGAGCAAGTGTGTGTGGGTGTTCGTATATGTTGTGAGTAGTGGTGTGTGTGTGGTGGGCTCGCGCGCGTGGGTGGGGTGTGTTGTGGTGTGTGCATGAGGAAGTAGCACATGGGCGGTGGGGAGGGTGTACTTGTAATATGGCGACGTAAGTAACATTATTGATGTAAGTTTTGGATAATAAGCGTAGGTGTGTGAATCTGCGTGGAGATAGATTGGGTGCGAGTGAAGGTGGGTGGCGGGTTTTGTAGGGCATGGTCACGTGCCCTTACTCTGGTGAGGCCCTCGGTTAAGGTGAGCTATGAATATTATGACTGTACGCGATTTAGCAGATCCCCGTTTTTTCGATCCCCGTTTTCTACACACCTATTAACGGGATTTTGAAAAATGGGGAATAAGCTTTTTGCAATGTGTGTATGAATGTAGACAAAACTTGTACATACAGGCATGTGTAGCAAACGTGTGTTGTAACAAATGACGCAATGAGGATGTACGTTGTTTTGGAATGCGGCGACGTAAGTAACATTGTGTGGGTGTTGGGATAAGCCGAGGTGCATGAGGTTGTGTGGAGATTGATGGGTGCGTGTAGGGTTGGTGGCGTGGTTGGGTGTTTGTATTAAAGGTAGGTCACGTGTCCATATTAAATGATGCTATCGGTTGAGCTGTGAAATCATGATCATGTGTACGCAGTATAGCAGATCCCATTTTGATCCCCGTTTTCTACACACCTATAATAGGTAGAAAACGGGGATTGAAAAACGGGGATCAAGCTTTCTGCAAGTAAGGCATATGTGTATGAAAACGTAGAAAAAAAAATTGTACATACATGCATGTATGGGGGGGTTGTGTGGGTAGGTCCGTGTCCATTAATATTAGGATGCATAGGTTGAACGTGAAAATCACGACCAGGTGCACAGGTATAGCAGATCCCATTTTTTGAGGGCCCGTTTTCTTACACACCTATGAATAGAAGGAGAAATCGGGGAATGAAAAACGGGGATCAAGCTTTCTGCAACGTATGTGATGAATGATAGAAAAACTTGTACATACATGCTGTGTAGCAAACGTGTGTGTAACAATGACGAAAGTGTATGTGTGTGTGTGTTCTCGCACGTGGTGGTGTGTGTGTTTGTGTGTGTGGCGTGCACGCTCGCGCACGTGTTGTGCATGGGTGGAAGTGCACATTGATGGGGGGGGGGCATGTTTGTGGTGGGCGACGTAAATGACACATGTTTGGGGTGTTGGGATAAGCCGAGGTGTGTGAGGTTGTGTGGAGTAGATGGGTGCTGTGAGGGTGGTGGTGGGTGGGAGTTTGTAGGGTAGGTCACGTTCAATACTATAGTGATGCTATCGCGGTTGAGCTGGAAATCATGACCATGTGCACACGGTATGCAGATCCCCGTTTTTCGTATACCCGTTTTTCTTACACACCTATATATTAGTAGGTCCAAGTCAAATTTCGTGACCATGAAGAGCGAAGGAAGGTTTGAGGGTGGATTTTGGTACTTTAGGTATGTAGAAAAAAAATGAGTTCCTATACCCTACCACAAGGGTGGGCTAATCCCGAGGACCGCAAAATCCAAAATGGCCGCTGAGCGCATTTGAAATTTGGAAAGTTACATAACTTCTGAACATTCAACCTGGGAGAACATGATTGAGGGTTAATTTCTGACTAATTTCCACCCTGATCAGGCCCGACATCACCCCTTCAGGTGTTATTTTTCATTTAGAGGTCATCTTCAACTGAAGTCAAGATGGCCGCCGCTACCATATGAAATTTAATGTTTTGTATCTTCGACCCAATCAACCTAGAAACAACAATTGAAGTGTGTTTTTTTCTCGGGTAATTCCAATGGCAAAACTTGATCCTGGGTTGTCTTTTCCAATCAACGTTCATATGAAAAATCCAAGATGGCAGCCAACGGCGGAACGGTCATATAGAAAAATTCGAAAATCCATAGCTTTTGAAGAATACTATTGGAAAAATATGAGTGCGGGGTAGTTTTACGATTTTTATGGGGACGAACCCACCTAAGGGGTTTTTTTTTCATTTTTTCATGTCAACTTTTCTAAAATCAAGGTGGCTGCCAGATTAAAGTAGTTATGTTGGTAGCCAGCCTGAATTAAAACAATCACAGATTTGAAAATCACGTATAAATTAGTAAATGAGAAGACCCACTGCTGCAATTACAATAACGCTTCAGAGTTTTCACTTTATGGGCTAACCAATATATGTTTTCACCTTATCACAAAATTATGAACGTATGGTAATGAATTAAGTTTCTTAGCAGGTGTGGTCACGGTTCCATGTTTCAAATAAAATCCATCAATGCTACTGTATAGTGATGTACTCATATTCTCGTCGGGTTATCTATGTCTTCTATACATTTTGTTCTTGTAGAAATTATTTTCATGGTCTTGTAACTGAAGTCAACAGCCAACCATACAGCTATAATTTGTTCATCACCCAATAGGGCAAACTTATCGGCTTTTTTATCCGCGCGTGGAGGGATTTATTTCGACGCGCGCTTCTAGCCACAAAGGCTTGCCTCGCATACATCACGTGCTGCGATCGCTGCGGTGGTGTTGAGTGCGGTTGCGTCCACACTATTCTATATCATTTCGCGGCGGAAGATCTTGCCCGATGGTTGGGGTTGAGCAAAGTTTATATGCCTATTATGTATATTATATTCCCATATAATATATTTTTTCCATAAAGTTTATAAGGTTGTGAAGTTCTCTGCCCAGTGAAGTGACTTTTTGTGTGCTGTTCCTTCCATTGGCTCGGTTTTTTTTGTATATAAGTACTTTTAATGATAATTCTTGTTGTATTTGTTTGTATGTTGTTCTTGGACATATGTGTTTCCCCTCTGATGTTTTTTAATGTTCGTTTTATCCCTTCAATTATGACAGTACCTTGAATTCCATTCCCTCACCATCTTACACTGGCGTCATATTGATCATAATTTGGCCTATGAGTGTGCTTATTATGATAAAAATACTATTCAACTCCTCCATCAATAAAATCCGGCCTCTCCATGTTTCATCACAACTGTCGTAGCCTTAATAAAAATAACAACACCATCGTTGACTACTTATCCTCGCGAATATCTTTGATATTTTATGGTTTCACTGAACCCTGTGTTTAAGGTTTCAGTTGATTCTGAATCTCATTAATTTCAGCGACTACTTCGTTAGAGAATTGTATTCGGGAAAATAGACCCGGTGGCGGAGCGTCTTTATTCAGTACCCTAACTTTTAATTATCATGTCAGGTCTGACTTACCCTTGATTGTTTAGACTGCGATTCAGTATTCACTGAATTCAAATTAACACAAACTTAACGGTCACGGTACCATCAATAATTTGGGTGTGATTTATAAACCAGACACGGTTCAACATCAACGACTTTTTGTCTGAGCTGGAAAAAACTCTGGATGCAATATCTAAGGAAAAAACGGTTTTACTCATGGGAGACTTCAACTAGACCTCCTGGAATGTACACCAAACCTAAGTCAGTGATTTTATTAATTTATTTTATTCCTACAACTGCTTTCCCTCCATTGATAGACCCACCCGCATTCAAGTCAAATCAGCCCAGGACTACAGCAGCGTCACCTGATTGATATATCTTCACCAATGATTTTTACAATGATATTAAAATCAGGTGTTTTTTTGTCACTGATCTTTCGGATCACTTTCCGATTTTTAGTTTCACGATACACATGCTCATGGCTTCTTCAAAAACAAATCTCAATGCCCACAACGTAATACAATTAAAACCAGACAATATTAAAGGCCTAAAGATAAACGCCCTTTCCATCGTTGACTGGGATTTTATTAACCAGGACTCTGACCCCGATTCTGCCTCAATAAGTTATCATGGCTTAAATCACCCGATCTTTTCAACATTCACTGCCCACTTGTCACAACTAAGTCCTCGAACGTAAAACCCCAACAAGCCTGGAGTCACAAAAGGTATCGTTAATCCATTCAAACTAAAGATAAGTTTAGTACAAGAAATACATTAATTGGCCTACCCTGATAATAAAATCTCTTACTCCAATACAACAATCATTTAAATTCATTACTCAGGATTTCTAAAAAAGAATTACATCTCGTCAGAATTGAATTGCACAAACATAACATGAAGAAAACTTGGGGAATTTTAAACAACCTTCTCGGCAGAAAATAAAAACAAAAACTCCCGACTCTTTCTTAATAAAAGAGGAAGGAAGCTAGCGATGCTGCTGATAATTGCATTTCTTTCATTTCATTCATGAGTATTTTACTATATTGGTTCGTCGCTTGCTTAAAAAAATTCCCCCCTCCTGATTCGAGTTTTTCCCTCCCTCTTAAAATTCAACAACATTAAAGGTAGTGCTTTTCTTTCACCTACCTCCTCAGATGAGATTTATTAAAATTTGTGCAACCAACTAAAAGTAGCAATCCACCGGGTCATGACGAATAAGTTCCAATCTCCTTAAAGCTATTATGCCTGGAAGTCAGAAAGATAATTTTTCACATTTCACTGCTCCCTACGTACTGGTATCGTCCCCCAACAGTAAAAGTTTCGAAGTGATCCCTATCTTTAAGCTGGTGACTGCTTTTTCCTTTAACCATTATAGGCTATTTCACCGTGTATCCTCGACTCGAAGGGTCTTTGAAAAAAATCATGTCAATAGCTTTTTTCCTTCATCACTAAACACGACATCCTTTGTTCCAACCAAATTTGGTTTCCGTCCTAATAGACCACTCATATGGCCATTAAACAATTTGTATTTCCCAATCACCACCGAGGACCTTGCCAAACAAACTTAAACCTCAGTTGGCATTTCCTTGACTTGAGCAGGCTTCGACACCTTCAAATCATTCATCCTCAATCAAAAATTAAATTCCTTGGTAATTCGTCGGGGCATTGCCACCATGGATCTCCAACTATCTGTCCCCATAAGCCAATATGTTGTGTTCAATGGCCAGCTTTTCCCCAACCTTAACGATAACCTTGTGGTTTCACAAGGGTCTATCTGGGTCCTCTACTTTTTTTTAACTTTTAAATATCTTCCTCTATGGCTCCAAAATCCCTCCATTTTTAATATCCTTTTTGCGGATGATACCAATATTTTTGCTGTCTCAAAGGACCACCAACGACGCTTGAATATCGTACTAAACAAAGCGTTAATCACCATTTTCGAAAAACTGGTTTAAACTAAATAACTTTCTTTAAAAATGTTACAAAACTATTTCATGATATTGAAATAAACCATAGTAGGGTCCAGAAAGATGACTTGTTTAAAATCTTCAATTGCATAATGCAATTATAAAGTCAATACCACCATTTCTTGGTCATTCTAATTTGAATGATACCTATCCTGGAATTCACATAAACGACACATATCTCCTATGATAATCTCGAAGTACAACGGTATCATCCGGAAAATACGTCTTAAACCTGCCTCAGCATCCCTCCATACTCTTTATAACCCTAACTTTCATATTACCCTATTTAAGTTACTGCGCAATTGTATGGGCGGATTAAAACAACTCACAGTTAAATTCCTTTTCCTATTGCAAAAAAAGCCATTCGCAGCTGTAACAAATTCCCTTTGGCTTGCACAACAGACCCCTTATTTCATTCCTTAATACACTTAAAGTTCATGACATAAGACTATTATCAGCTGGTATCTTCATGTATAAATTTCACAAACAATTTAACTTCCATCAGACTATTGCAGAACAATTTTTTTTAAACCAATGCCGAAGTTCACTCCTACAAAACTCGCCAACACATCATCTACACATTGACCCCACAAACACCAAATTGGCTGAAAACACACAAAACGCGGCGCACTTATCTGGGAACACATGATCCAGATATAAAAAACAGTCCCTCTCTTGCTACCATTACAAGAATAACCTTTAAACAGCATTTTTTCCCACAAATATTCCTCTGCCTAACTTGGTTCAGCCATCATGGGCTTATACACTTCATCCTCAATATAGCCCTTTTTAGGCTTCAATTATGTTCTTTTTGAAACTGTGCGTGGTTCTACCTAAGCTGCTGTCATTATTTCCCCTGTCCCGGTCCTTTGTTTTGACTGTGATGTTTTTCTTGTATTGTTTCGACGTCTTGTCCGTTTGTCTATGACTTTGAGTATTTTTGTGTGTGTATTTTTCTAGATTCAATATAGTTTTGGTAATGGCTATAAATGCCCTGTCATCTTAACATACACTGGTTCTCTGTAATCTGAGTATTTTTAGCTATGCATATTACTCTTCATATTATGTTTTCCAAGTTTCGTACCTTATTTTTCTCATCTTTTTAAGGCTTATGTACTAGTATATGGCATAATAGTATACAGGTATTGAATGCCCAGGAGTGTGATGGTGAGAGGTATATCATGGGGTCCAAATTTTTTGTCTTTTCTATTTCCCGCGGCGAACCCGAGTGAAGTGGAACAGTCAGGGTTTGACCGGGTTGATGTACTTTTCTGTTGACGTTTCTTTTGGCAGTCGGTATTTGTTACATATCATGGTTCACAAGGTTTAATTTCAAGCGATGTGATGTAAAACTATCACATGGCCCATCTCACTATTTTCATGATATAATATTTGTCCATTTCTTTTCTTGTTTACATCGTCCTTTGGGTATCTTATAGTCCATTTCAACCATACTCCTATTAATATAATTTGTTTCTTACACTCAGTCCTCGTCCTATCTTATGTTGTATTGGGTTGTTGTTGTTATTGTTTTGTTATTGTAATACACACCCTTCACGCTGTGCCGTGTTTGTGGTGGCCTTTCCATACACTTATGTATAATTTAATTGATCTACAGGCATTATTTTGTTGTTGTGTTATGTTGAATAACTTTAACTTTAACTGAACTTGGTGTGTTACACTTGACATTCGGCACCGACATTCACATTGAATTACGTTTTATACAATTATAATATTAAAAAAAACCGAATTGTAAGCATTAAAGAAAAAAAGATGATTGTCAAATCAATGTAGTTTAAGAGAAGTGCACAATT